>OVBI01000221.1:0-93298 GCA_900406495.1 Sisymbrium altissimum
TAAGTTCTTGTTTGGTTCTAATAGCTTTTCATAAGGATCATAAGCTTATCATATTCTTAGACTGGGAAACAAATTAGGCGTCAGTAATTAAGTATCATGCATACGGGGATCAGTATCATGTTCTACCAGCTACCTATTATACTAATATTTATATATCTAATCTAATATATTCTACAAATGATTTGTCTTGAATTTTTGATGGATATTTTCTTCACATATGTCGTCCATCCAAAAATGAGGGAGTGTACGTACCCTATGTTATAATCACTAATAACAAAATTAGATTTGGTTTAGACTTTAACGGGAAAATAGATTCAACATGTCATTTATATAGTCTATGAGTTACGAGTACCCAATGTTATAACATAATGAGTATTTATGAAAATATGAGGAATTTGGTTTCCTTGACGACAATAACGTCATGCGTAGATAATTAATTATAATTAGTACCCGTATTCTATGATCACGGGTTACTTGATAATTTAAATGTCAAATTTTCACATTGCGAACGACACAGGCTTATCTACAAATCCTACAATATAATGTAGCTAGAAATAAAGCGATTTTAAACTAAGTATCATACAGCCTGTGCTCAAAAATTAAGTGTTAAGTGGGAGTTTTTGTCTCCTTTGAGTAGAGTCATGAATGACTCAATTAAAACCGATGTAAAGTGGAGGGGAAATTTTTAAAAATAGGAATAACAACATATAATATAAGATTAACGGTTGATTCGATCATCCTTATGATATTTTATTAATACATACTATTTCAATCATGCTCGTGATCTTAACCTCCCTTTCTTTTTAATTTTATAATTTATAGAAAAGATGCAAAAAAATATATCATAAGTTATCGCCACGTCAGTTTTATCGACACCTCATTTCTAATTCGAGTGTCTTTATCTTAAATATATTTATGTAGTGTGTACACACGATGCGTATACTATATATGTATGCATGTATGCAAACCATGATTTCGGGAAAGATAGCGAAGATGTTGCATTTAACGGGCGAACTCATGGATCACGAGACACGTCATCAATAATCGTATATTATGATATACGATTTTCTTATAACTAAACAATATATAATACCAAGTTAGTCTATTGTACTTTAATCCTTGTTCTGTCAACTCGGCTAATTGTAGCTTTTTAGTACTTATGATGGTACGCAGGTTCTTAACCATGATTTAATATGTGGATATACATATATATATATATATATATATGTTTTCTTTTTCTCTTTGTTAAATTTAATAGATAGGAGCGCTTTTTAACGCATTTTTTTGAGATTTTATATACAAATTGGTTTACAATCAATACTTTTACCATAGGAAAACCAGTTTCTGTTGCACAAACAAAAAAAAAAGGAAAACCAGTTTCTCTACATACTAAATCTACGAGAAATGTCATATATGTCTGTACACTAATGTTTAAAATTGGCACATATATATATTTTGTGAGTTGATTCAAATCCAGGTACCTCTATAACTCTATAACCCTAAATAGTAAATACGTACTAGTAACGAGAGCTACATTCATTTTACGTCAAGATATTCAGAAGAATAGGGACATTATATGCTCTACATTTTGACACTATTAATTGAAAGCAACATTATGAGTTTGGATCAATAATACAACACTTGAACTGAACAATCTGAATACTGATAATATCATAATAAACAAGAAATGTAACGTTAAGATATAGTATAAAATTATTCATAAAATAAAAATATTAATAAAAAAATAAATCTTATCCTCCTTAGAATGGAATATTGTCAGAACCCTAATCGATTAGACGTGGTTCCATGGTTTCTATTTTTTGGTGGGTCAAAGGTCGACTCGTTCACGTCACATGTCACGTTAATAATTGTGTGCTCCAATTATATCCTATATAACAAGTTTGCCTATAATTGAGCTATGTTTTTGGCATATAACACTATCTCCAACACTATTTTCTATTTTTAATTATATTTTGCAGTAAAATTAACTCCAATTTAATATCATTTTCCACTATGTTGTAATACTGTTCATCTTTGCATTTTAAAATAAAACTTCTTTTACTTACAATATAATTCTTTAGTTATTAAATATTATTATTTTTATATCTAAATTAAAAATTTGTTATTTTTTAATACATAAATTTTATTATAGCTAAGAAATTTTATTATTTAGATTATTAAAGATTAAAAATACAAAATAACATATATTAGAAAGGTATTGATTGATTATTTGTAAAATATATATAATAATAAAAATGTTTAAATTATCATATATTTTATTTCTTTATTTTTGATTATGTTATATAATATAACTTTATTTATGTATAAACATTTAATTTAAAATAAATTACCAAATTACATAAATTACAAATAACAAAATAAATTAGTTGATTGAGTTCATAATTTTATTAAATATAAAGATATAACTGCAAATTATATATAAATATGTAAAAACAGAATATACTTTAGAATATTCTTTTTTAAATAAAAAATGTAGTTGAGTTAGAGTAAAAATAAACTGCATTTTACAATTATTACATTTTACAATGGAAAATAACGTAATATGTTAAAGATGCTCTAACACTTTTAACCCAATACTATGCAACACTTTTATGACTCTACATTTACTATCTATTTTTTTATCTATTATGTTGCTTTGTTTCTGTTTATTTAGTCGAATGTAAACATAGCATCGTTAACTGGTCTAAACCAAAAATAAAAAATAAATAGACTACAGTTAACAAACAAATGTGTCTTAAATAATACATTATTTACTGGTGAATCCAATTAAAATAGTATATATATATATATGTACTATAATATATGACGATAATTTTTGTAACGAACAGGTTTAGAGCCCTGAAATTTTATTTTATTTGTTTGTTCCTTCAAAATGGCGAACCTTTACAGAAACCTTTAAATTGCATAACCTTAAAAAAAAAATGCATATTATTGCATAACCACAACAAAATACAATTGGGGTGAAAGAGTCAAATTTCTCTGATACACGCGTATATTTTATATTGGGTGGAATCTACCCGACAAAAGATTTCGTCACCATGTGTACGCACGCACATGTCAGACCATATAACATTGTAATGTCCTAACGAGTTTCAATTTACTTTTTCCATTGTCTTTTTCTATTGTCATTTTTCTTTAAAAAATCTTTTTTTTTTTTTGGTACTCATGTTAAAATTCATATTTTTCTGAAAATACATAATTATTACAAAATAATTTATTACAAAATGAAAAAAAGATTGAAAAACAAAAAAAGAAACTAGTTACCGTCTAGCCGAAAAATACTAAAAATACAGCTTTGGCTTTTCATCTGTGATTAAAGATTTGAAATAGATCAATATTATTGTTTAATTTTCTGTGATTTTATTTGTTTGGTTTAGTTTTATCAAATTAGTTTGTGATATCTTTTATATTTTTTTGGAAATTAGCAGATGCTTCCTAAATCAAGATTACTAAATATTTTTTTTTAGTATTCTAATCTGTTACAATTTTGTAATCAATCCTGTATGGATCAATTTTAGAAATTGTTCTTATATTTATATTTTCTATGCTGTTTTTAGCCTCCTGATTTCAATAAAGAAATTGGTCATTAAAATTTGATTAATAAAACAATACTCTCCATTTTATAATAAGAGTTTGATTGCTATTTTAAGAGTAAAACAGAATAAAATATAATGGAGATAAAAAAAATAAAATAATAGAAAAACGAAGATAAAAAGAAAATAAAATGGATTACACAAAAAATAAAATAATATGAATGATATTACGTTAGTAAAGTCAAAGTAAAAATGAATATGTATTTTCAATAATATGAAAAAATAATTTTATCATATGATAAGTTATTTTAAAATGATAAATTAGTCGCAGTCTAATTATTATTGAATTTTAATCAATTTTTAAGATTATTAATTTTCTATTATTTAAAATATTAAATTATTGATCACCTTAATTAAATGTGAATTTAAAATATATATTGTGCATTTTGATATACATTGATAATTTAAAATTATATTTATATTAAAGTAAAAAGTAATCTTAAAATTTATATTTTTATTGTAAAATGATAATTGAAAGCTAACATAAAACAAAGAAAATACTCCACTTAAATTTTTTTAAAAGCATGATATACAGCTAATACAATGCAAATAAAAAATTTATTCTTCATGTTAAACTCTCTTCCACTTAATGAAGATTACTGAATAATTTCCTAGCATTCACGTAATTGCAATCAATTCATTGTTCATTTGGAGCTGTCTTTTTCATATTCTATACACTGTTAAGAGTTTTCGTCAAAACTAAAATAAGATAGAAACAAGTAATATTTTCTATGTTTCATGAGTGATGTTTTAGATATTTTTGCTTGTTTTATATTAAATGATATTTTTTTACCTTTAATGTAAAATTAATTAATTTAAATTTGACATATTTGAAAAAATAACTAAAATAATATAGAAAATATTGTCAGTTATTTAATTTTCTGTCAATTACCTTGAATTTTGAAACATATCATCATTTATAAGGTTTTAAATTCAGTTTGATAGATTTAGATATAACCAGTTTTGAATGAAATCTATTTTCAAGATGGGCAAAAAGATACTTTTTCTGTTCTTGAATAATTGTCGTTTCAGAATTTATTTTGTTTTCAATTAGTTGTCGTTTTCAGTTTTCAATACAAAATTTATTATATTTTTATTTATTTATAATTATTTTTATCATGTAACTTGATTTACTATTGATTGAATTATGTTTAGATAGATAATTAATGATGTTGTTATATTGAAAAACTAACAGAATAATAGTTTTTTAATCTGTGTGTGTAACATTATAACGACAATTATATGAAAATAAAGAGAGTATTATTTTGATGAAAGAATGTTAAAAATTTTATGTCCAGAATGAAATAAACTTAAAGTAATAGATAAAATGAGTTAGATTATGTTTTGAAATATAAAGTTATATAGTATAGTTTAAAAGTTATAAAAAAAATTATTGAAAATTTTATGGCTAACAGTAATATGTAGTTTATATTATTATTGGTCAAATTATTTTTAATATTTACATTAAATGTATTTTTCTAAGGAAATATATATATTTTAATATGAATTCTTTAATTGAAAATTCTATATATTGAAATAGAAGAATTGTAATTTCCCCCTGGAAATTGTAGATTTAGTCAAATCCCAATTAATATAATGGTTTAAACTGACAGTAGTTGACTCCTATTTTGCCTCTCTTTTTTTATTTTTTATGTTTCATTGATCCGATGCAAAAGGGAACTAACGCGTAGGATAATAACGCGTGTGTGATGTAATACGCACATTCATTACTACAGTTGAAAGTTGGTCTCCAGATTATTTTGGTTTTCTTTCTTTTTGCTGTCATTTTTTGCACGTGCAGTATTTATTTGATATTTGTAAAATAATTGCAAAATACATGGAAGATAGTACTACTCGATAGAAAGGTCTGAAGTTCGTTTTTTGGAGAGTATTATTGTCCTAGATAAATGCAATGTACGTAGAACAGTAGAAGCTAGTACTTCTCAGTTGGTTCCATAATTGATGAAATATTTATATTTTATAAACATTCTTAGGTTAGATCTGGAATCCGATTTTCAAAGAACATATGTGTTTAACATAAAGAATACATTTTCTTCTAGCAAATGATCGTTAGTATAACCGTTTCTAGTGCTTGATAATGATGCCCAGGCGTTTCATTTATTGTATGGTAGACTATTAGTTATATTAGGAAGGAATCAGACATGCAAAGGCGGATTTAGAAAAAAATTTAAACGGGGGCATGATCACTATTATCAAATTTTCTTTTATTCTTTTAGGTTATTTCTAAAATTTTAATGGGGGTAAATGTTAAAATTTAATAAGTGTATGGTTAAGATTGACTAAAAAATATGTTAATTTGAAAAAAAAAACTGGGTACACATGCACTCCTTATTATTATTCTACATCCACCTTTGCAAACATGTAACTTTAAAAATGCAAATGCATGTATTACAATATAACTATACAATGGGAGCTTAATTTACAAAAACTAGCAGTAGGCTTCTTCAAATACAATCATAGATAAAATAAAATCATGTAAGACTAATATCAAATTTTCATCCATAGATTTCCACTGAAATTCCACTTGATCAATCAACCCCAATATAGGAAAAAATTTAGTTTTAAATCGTCACTAAATTTTAACTCTGAGCTTTAAAAATGTAGAAATATATTTTGACAAAATTTTAATTTAATAAAAAGAAAATCTATATTTTTAATTTATAATTTTCTTAAATTTTTAATTGATTTTTTGTATTTATTTATTTAAGATAATATATTTATAAATTAAAAATTTTAGATATGTTAATAATTTTATTTTTAATATAATTGTATTATATAATTTACTATATCTTAATCCGTTAATAAATAATATTTTAGATTTTTTTGTTCTTTTAACACATTTTATAGTGGTTCAAATACTTTACATGTTTGATATTAACTTCCTAATATATATCATTATATAAAAAATTAATTTTAACCCTTTTAACATTATATTACTGAATAACATAAGTATTAATTGAATAGTTTATAATATTTGAATTTAAATAGTATTGATTATAGATCCACATATTTTTTTTTGAACTGTTTTAAGGGGTAAGGGGTAGTCCCACATATTAGTCTCTCTCTGTATTTTCCTCTAATTGTCCTGAGTCGTATATATCTTATTAACTGAACATCATTTTTTCATTTTTTGTATATATCAAAGTCGTAATACTAAAATTATAGTATAACTTACATAATACTCCAGGAAGAAATACGTAGATAAGTACGCATAAACATTTATGGATATCCGTTGTCCAAGTCTCCAAGAGTTGGGTATATTCTAAATGGATAAGAAAAGAGTTTTTTTCTTATTAATTAATGTTTCTTTCTGTTTGGCGAGAGCTATTCCCATGTTATTGGACAATGTGAAGATAAAAAGGCTGCACCTGATAAAAATAAGAGATTTAAAAGACCTCCACTCTAAATTAACCAAAAAAAAAAAAAAACAACCGTGGGTTTACGGGTCCACATTAGTCGTCTGCGTGTGGGACCCGACCAAAGTGCCCCTTAGGCCTTAGGCCCCTGAGGCCCTGACTTTTTGTTAGCCTTGCGCCGACCGACCAATCAGCATTCAGAGGTACAATTCACATACATATGCTAGTGTATATTTGTGTATCTATCTCTCTCCCTAATTAAAATATTTATGGACATGTGTGTGTGTTTATTATATGTTTAATTACGTGAATGGTTCAGTGCTTATAAAACAAAAACGAATGGTGGAGGTTTCAAGATGATATTGAGAAACTAATATATACATCTTTATATAAACTTACGTTATCTGTTACGATTTCCTTTAGCTGGTAACCACGAAACATATGTTTGCTTTTCAATATTGGAAACGTAAGCTTGTGATGAAAAATTCAGAGTATAATAAGTGTTTATAAAACACCTAAAGATCACCGCATTTTAAAATTTTAATATTATATATCACAGGAACGTATTACTAGTACTTCAAAAAGAAATTTAGACCAAATAAAATTATTAAAAATTTAATGAGACATATATATATGTTTTTTTATTGTTGCAAGTTTGTAATTATATACATCACAAATTATTCTCTTGAACATATGAATATATTTTGCTAATTTAATATATTTTTAACTATCTAACGTGTTTGACCCACCATCCATTTTGTTTGTGTACATTGAACCAATCTGATTTTCTTACAGCGAGTTAACACGCCTGTAAAGAACAATGCCATCAACCAGAGAACCTTAACATCTAATAAAACTCGATTACCATGTCTACAATTATATAGTTTTCCTTTACAAGTGCGTAATTAAAGACCATACTTGTTATTATCTCTAAATCTTTCACATGTTTATATTGTGAATGGAAATAATTGGAGCCAAATTGTGTGGGTATGACGACATTGGAAGTTTGACCAAAACCTACTTGGAGAGAAGAGCACAAACCAAAAGGGGAACAGACTTGCGGACATGTTTGGCAGGTGTCAAATCAAGTTTCTTATACTACTAAGAGTTGCAGAGAAAACGCCACAATATTGGGTCCCACTCCAAACACTGCCCTATTTATCGTGCGCATGTGTTTTTCTTTGGAATATATACTGAAATACAGTGTACATTTTTGAACGCTGACATTACTATCGAACATTTTTCCATTTCCGTCAACCAATTTTCCTTCATGCATGCAAATTAAACGAAAGTTGTGCGTGCCGTTGAAATTACAAATATACATTAACCACATAATGTAAACAAAAACGAAATTGATAAATTTTGAGAATTCAAAGTATTTAGCTAAATTTATACTAGATTTTTGGATTTTGAAAAATCACCAATTTTAATCAATAGAATCTCCGCATCATCTTTAATAAAAGATCAAAAATTCCAAGTTTCCAACACTGAAAGTTAACGCATTATGTAAACAATTATCGATTAATTTTAAAGTTCGAGAATCATATTAAATCTCTAGTTGTTAAAGAAACTTAAATTCGAGTGATGGAGGTTAATAGCATTTTTTTACCATTGAATCATAAGGCCAAATTGTATTTAGCTAATTTTTACTAGATATATGTTAGTTTAGATAAGAGGCCAACCTCTACCATATCAAAACTCTAGAGTAAAAATATAAATTATTCTCAATCGATATAAATAATGTATAACTGGGAACTAAAAGTTTCAAGTTTTTTATGTGAAATAAAGGTAAGGTATTTGGAAAAAGGACCAAAACTCGTACATCTTTGTAAGTCCCATACAAGAGTATCTTATACGGTCATGTTCCAAATGTCACTAAATCATAAATCATGAGATTCTTAATTATGCTCCATCTTTTATATTTTTAGTCGAACTAACGATATTTGGTAAATGCGCATCCGGTTAAAAACAATCAAGTCTACCAACTTCAAATATCTTGACACAAACATGTTTTACAACTAATACTAATTTTTATGACATTTTCTTTTATGAAAACTGATACAATCAAGTCTACCAGCTATGAATATATATATATTTTTTCCCCTATGAATATATTTGTTTCTTCATTAGAGAATCACTAAAACTATATTCGCTTCAGAATGTCAGATATATAATATAAGATATTCTTACATTTTTATGCTAATGTTACATTTATCGAAAATAGTCTTATCGATTATATACTGAAACTTCTATCATAATTGACTACATAATTTTTAATGTATACATAAATAATGCTTTTTAATTTTTATATTACATTTTAGTTAAAACATCTTATGTTCTTAAAACAGTATGAGTCATTAAAAACAAAAATCCGACTACCACCTAAAGTAGCTGTGCGAATTTGCTTATTGCGCAAATGTTCATTACGTTTCTGTTTATCCATATGTATTGAACTCTTAATTGTCATTACTCATTAAACCTCCACGTTATAGGAATTAAACTAGTCAAAAAGAAAAAAAGCTATATATTTACTCCCTTCTCATATCAGGTTATCACATCATAAAATTGAGCTCTAAGAGATTGACATGTAAGCACACCAAAAGAAGATTTTATCAACATCATTTAGTTTGTTTACATGTACCTTTGCTATCTGAGGCGACGATATTATTTTCTTCCATCAGCCACTAAAGCTAGTCAAAGTTCAACGTCCTTATATATAGAGGGCACTAGTTCGACGATCACAGACTCAAAGTATTACGTCTCATTAATATTTAATTAATATCATTTTAATTTCGTAGGCATCGATAACAATCTTAGTCATTATCTTCTCCGGACAAGATACAAGTCAAACACTTTCCTTTTAGTTTCTTCGAAATGATTTTTAAAAACTAAATAATTCGAGTTGATGCTCGATTGCTATTGTATATATCAACATCGCATATCCAAAAATCTTATATAGTAAGCTCAACATTCCAAAATTTTGTTTGTTACAAGAACGTGCCAGTACAAATTAATAGATGTAGTTGCAAGTAACTTTATCAAGAATATTATGACACGTCTTATCTTTTATAATATCAACTAAAAATCAAATTTTCTTAAAAGTAATGTTTGATTAACTATAGCTTCATTTTTTAAGACCATTAAGGACTGGGGAGTTGAAACTGAATTTACGGCACCAAATGACGGAGCCTTCTTCATTGTTTGGAGACGGTTGTCACTTTTATTAAGCTATTGGCCGATTTACACTAGACTTTTGTTATTCTTGCAAATTGGAATGCATCATTTAAGGGTCCAATGAAATTTATATGTATATAATTTTTTTTTTTTTAATTTCGATCATATTTCCATTGTTAATACGATTTGGAAGAGCCATGAGAGAAATTCATTTCCTGTATGTAATGCTCTCTCGGTTTCTTTCTGAGTTCTTATTGTTTTTTGCTCATTTGTGAAGTTCGGTGTTTCTATATAATAATACATGTTAACGAAGCATATGCTACTCTTTATTGGTGCTGCTTGTAATTGGTAACTCTATGTTACGATAAAAATCATCAGATGATATATATATATATATATATATATATATATATTTTTTTTTTTTTTTAACCCTATTATGATGATCAGATGGAAATCGATCCGGGAATATAATATATCTTATCACTTTGCTAAGGCTTCTCACTTGAAATAAATCCGCTGTCATGAGATATAACCTGAGTGTTTATATGTCTATGAATAAATATTATTTCTAAATGTTATATGTAATTAGTTTAGACAAACTTCAGCGTTATTTTTTTAGTACTGTCCTTTGAGACGATCCTACAAATATTTATCCTTGCATTCAATAGTTTGAATAATTCGATGGGTAAAACCACATGAGCTTAATCTCTTGGTAGTGGCCATCTTGTCGACTGTGAATCATATTTTTGAGTGGCCAGACGAACAAGAAGCAGCCATAGTGAGGCTAAAATTTTCAAATGTACTCTTGCGATGTTATATATGAAGCAAACATTATTAGAGGATATTGTCAAAAAGCAGGTCATACAGATAGTCAGACGTCTAATAACCCTGACACCTAGGCAGGTTAATGCACATCTCGGCTCCCGTTATCAAGAAACCGTGCAAGATATGTATTTTCAATCTTTAAAGGACCTTGAGAGATCTAAGATTTCTTTCAATATATATTTTTGAGTGGCCCATATCGACTTCGAATCATATTTCTGGCTGGTCACACGAATTAGAAGCAGCAATGGTAAGTGTCGAGAATAAATTCAGGTCCATAAATTTAAATTCATCAATCAGCATTTTTTTAAAAATATCCATAAACTAAAGAGAAAACTAAAATCAACATGAAAATGATCTGAAAGAAGTTAAGTCACGATTTTGGATTCAACAAAGTGAACAACACAATTTGATTCACTGAAACAAACTAGCTATCAAAATGAACGAAAAACTAATTCAAATGAGATTTAATGCATTTTGACTTTTAATAGCCAAAGTTATCAAAATAAAATTCAAGAAATATAGAACCCAACATAATAAAAAAGAAATAATACGCATGACTTTGATTTATAAAAATAGAAAAAGAAAATAAAGAAAAAGAGATAACAATTCAAATAATAGTATGTACAACATATCATAATTATATATATATTTTTTATTTTTATTTTTACTTTATGTAAAAAGTGCATTCAAAATTATAAATATTAAATAACCATTTACTCTAAAATACATTTGTTTTTGTGTTACATTTCATTCGCAATATTCTTGAACATTTATCTTTAAACTATTTTTTTTTCTCTATATCATCAAATGAACCCAATTCTCTTGCTATTTTTATAAAATTTGACCGTTGGAGTTTGTGCTAATATTTGTAAGGCTATGTTTTCCAACCTGTACATATTCTTACAATCTTTAAAAGCTCTTAATCTTTTGATAGTGTAGTACAAATCATATTTTTGAGTGGTCAAACTAACTAGAAAAACAGCCATGGTGAGGCTACCTTTTCCAAAATTTTACTCTTGCAATGTTATAAGTATATGATAACATTATTAGAAAATAACTGTCAAAAAGCAGGCCATAGGGACAGTCAAACATCTAGATAGGTTAGTGTTCATCCCAACTCTTGGTATCAAAAATCCATGCTCATATGTATTTTCAAATTTTAAAAGTTTTTAAAAATCTAATATTTTTTTCAATAACATATTCAAAATTTACTTAGATTTATTCAAATCTTTACATGAAATACTGGCCAGCAATTAACAAGTGATGTTCAATATGTGATAGTATTGCTCCTTGTGCCTAAAGACTATGAAAGTATGGAGAAAGGTCTGAAAACTCTGCATGGCCAAATCCGATGCATTCATTATGAACTCTCCATCCTTTTGCACTTCATAAAAAAAAACTGCAGGCAGCTTGCAAACATGTCAAAGAAGATAGGTGCAAAACATTACATTGTACAAAATCAAGCTTTCGGATCCATACCCAAACCAACGACCGCATACTTTGATATTCTAACCCATATCACGTAGTTTCTATAAATACATTCCTTTGTCTATAAAGGAGGAGATACAGTTTTCTAGTATTTTAGTTAATGCAATTTCTGAAGAATTTTCAGTCTCCTTCTACACATATTAAATACTTATCTTTGACAATTTAACCTTAAAATTTATTTTCATTTCTATTTCGATCATCTTACCATCATAAAACTTAATCTCTATTTGCTATTTTCCAACTAGCCTCTTCTAAAATCAATTGAAAATTTGAAATACTGCAGATCTACCTTTTCTTTCATATATGATGCCACTTGATTTGTTTTTTAAAATTTCTGATTTTTCTCTATTAATATATGGTTTTTTCGGTTAATGATTTGAGTATCAATTTTATTTTAGAAAATATTACTCCATCACGTTTTAGACTTTCATGTATTTGATAATTTCTACAAGAGATTTATTTTCTGTAAGACAACAAAAAACTTCATTACAATATGTATCTAATAAACTTACATAACCATAAAACTATCAATTCCACTTAGATTATTTTTGTAAATTAATAATAATAAAAAATAAATCATTTTATTAATGATGTTTTGATTCATATAGATGGGTCTTTTTTATTCGTTCAATCAGGCAAATTAGTTTGATCCACCCAGTGGCCAGTGTTACTATTCACATGCTTAATTTTAAATAATATATAATTTTAAAGAAGTAATCCTTATGTTTTTTATAAATTGATTTTCTAGATTTTTATTGCATATTTTAAATCAATTGATACGTAAATTTCTCTAATAGTTTAACTTAGCTTTTTAATTCATTTTAATGTTAATTAAAAAACAAATCCACCTTTTCCTAAATAATGGTATTGCTATTTGCTACAGTATGATGGAGTGAACTAAGCATTCTTTTATCCGCTTTACCATCTTAATCTGGCCATGTTGCTTGACTCGGTGCACTCAAAGACTTCTCCGTGAATTTACCGTTGCGGGAAATTATTAAATACGACCAACGAACTAAACGACCACGAGCGCGGGAGGCACAAAACACAAATAGTTTATTTTTTCTTTCTAAAAGCAAAATCCTAATGTCGGCGAACAATCAGTAAATGCTAATAAATATTATCGTTGAATATCCTTTGTCTGATTGGCTGATTTGAATGATGGTTTATTACTACTATAATCGGTTTTGGTCAGTATTACTATAAATCACTAAATCATCTCTAATTAAAAAAAAAAAATTCCACCGTCGAATCGTTGTTCTTCTAGAGATATGCGTGGTGAGCTACCTCACCCGAAACCGCGTTCATGTTGAAGAGTCACAAAACATCATCGGCATAATTAATAAATTGTCATACTTAATTTCTGGAGTGGGGTTTATTAATTAGTTCCCGATTTTATTATTTTACTCAAACGAACACTTATACCTAACTATACTTTTATTTATTTAATACTTTCAGCTAATGCTGGGCGACGAAGGCATTGTTTTGTACCACAAGGATTTTGTGCAGTACTAGTAGATGTCACTAATAACAATAATTTATAATAATAACATTAAGCAATAAGATACATAACTTCCACTCTTAGCTAAACCTTTTTGATCAATAAGTATTCTAAACGCTGGAAGATATAAGAAAATCTTAAAGTTCAAAAAAAAAAGATATAAGAAAATCTGGTATTTTTACCAATTTCTTTGAATTAGTTCGAATTTGATCTTTTTGAAAGTTTCAAAGGAATTCATCCGTTACATTTTCCAACTTGTTGTATATAGTATTTGGAGAGAACTTAATGACCGTCGGCACGGGAAACAACCTTCAACACCATCTGCACTGATTAAACATATTAATAAACAAATGAGGAATCATCTATTCATCTACTATCAATTCGAGCTACAGGCAACACCACATACGAGGAGAGTTTATCCACATGATTTGCTTCAAAAAGCTAATTCTACATAGGTTCTTTGGAAAATGCAACGTTGTATTTTAAATATAAATCACATGATGTATTTGATGTAAAACAGTCTTTTTTTTTTTGAATTAATTTTTCATTCAATTTAAAAGAAAAAGCTTCAAAGAAAGAGTTTAAGTTTTTTTTTCCGTTTATTGAAAAAACCAACAAAAAATTATAATACTTATTTATTTTTAAAATAACAAAAAAAAAATTAAAATTTTAAATAAGATATAATATTATGATACTTAATATTATTGAGTAAACCATATTATATAGATTTTAATTGGTGACTACTTAAGGAACTAAAAGAATTGAAAAAAAATGAATTTGATTTTTTAAAAAAATCTGAATTAACGTTTATCATAAAAGAATAAGAACTAAAATGTATTATACCTCCTTAAGTAGATGTGAAAATATATATTTTGCCATTAAATGTATTTATAGTATTCAACGATAATCAGAAACACAATTAAAAAACCCTACTTTGGTCTCCGTATTCCAGTATGAACCATTCAGTCATATATCATTATGAGTTGGTCATTGTTCAGGTAAACTTTTTTTTTAATGGACGAGGTTATTGAAGATTTTGAAAACCCACAAAACTTTTATGTTAAATTGCAATATCACCTTGTTTTTTTTGAACTTTAACATCACCTTATTTATTTCCAACAGATACTGTAGTAAATCCATTAGATCCATCAGACTAAACCGGTCCCAACTAAACCCATATACCCATATATAAAATATTACATGATTAAATTTTTCTTTTAAAACTCTTTTAAACATTTTGTAATTTTGGTGAGTATAAATTTTTTGTCCCAAAAAAAAATCCATAAAAATTGTGTTAAGATCCGAAAAACTGGTTAAAATAGGTTTTTAAACTCGATTTTAAACCTTGGTGACATCTTGAATTTGATTGGAAGTCTTCGCGTAAAGCCCGTTCCATTATAAAGTATATATAATATATGTATCACTAATTTAACTTTTTGTATGTGTGAGCAACAAAATTATAAGAGATGTAACAATAAGATCTTCATTCTCAGAGAGCTTAGGTGTCGTTCGTTTATTCGTACCTAGGCGCAAGAGTGGCTTATAGAGTTAGTATGTAGTAATATTCCCTTTGTTTGACCTAATATAGTATTTAGGGGAGCCTTATCTTTGTAAACTTTTTCTTATTTCCTTTTTCATCTTTGTAATCTTTGGTTCGGTGTACTTAATCACACTTTTCGGAATAATGAAAGACTGCTTTTGATATGATACGGTTTAATTGTTTTTAAAGTACAAAATTAATCAAAAAATTTCTATTAGTAAAACTTTAGCCAACTACATAAAAAAATTAATATAAACAATTGGTGGGCTGGATATTGATATCAAGTTTAAAAGTTAATTCCCCTTTTTTAACACAATTTTTTGTATCATATATACTTATATTTAGTTAGAAAGGACAAAAACTCATATATTTTTGATTTTATGTAGCTAATTTTTAATTATACTCCATTTTCTTCTCCAGTAGCTACTGCGAAACAATAAAGCAATATTTTATCTTTGGATCTTTCTTCTGTTTTTCTTTATTTTCTTTTTCCTTTTTATGGGGTGGGGTGGGCTTAGGTCCTAACTGCACTGACTTGTATTGTTTCTTTTCTTCAATGCCCCTACATCTTTAAACGTAGCTTCAAACAAGCGAATAAATATCTAGACCTTTTGCTAATTACTTTATTCACATCAAAAGACATGTGTGTTGTTTCTATTTGAGTCACAAATCCTTTTTATGTTAGATATTTTGGCTTAATTATTATACTATATATCTCCAAAACTTTTAGACCAACGTCAAATTCTTGAAATCGATTAGACATCGACCATTTTCGAGTGTGGGTCTCCGTTTTTATATGTTTCTGATTTGTAGCCAAATAACAATTTTTTTTTACACGGCACCAAATAACAATTATGCTATTCATATACAACAGATTTTAGTGTTAGACTCGTTTATTATTTTATATATTACACATTTACACCATAAAAGAAGTCATATGATAATATCATTTTTTCACATTAGCAATTCGTTATTACATATAAGATTGTATTTGAACTCTAATATGATATAATCAATGTCTTTCATTCTAACTATATTAACTAAACATAAAAGGTATCGAAACAAGCTAGTGAAACGAATGATCTAAGCATACAAAAACCAGTATGTTTAGTTGAATGCATTGGTGTCAGAGCCTGTACCTATATCAAGCCAATTGAGATTCTTTTTTTTCAATTCGGTTTTTTGTTTCAGAGGAGTCAAAACTTCAGTTTCTACTGGATACTTTCTTAATTATTACAGTATATATAGTTATTTCATTTTTATCATTAAATAGAAACGAACATAACCTCCGCATTGTTCCGACTTTTTTTATATAGAGTGGGGACAAATAAGTTATGATTAAAGAAAGTGCGTAAAATAAGAGATAGAGACATTCACTACCTCACTTTCATTGATTCATGCACTCCTTTCATTTTAATAGCTCTCTTCCAATCAAACTTCTTTTTGTGTCCCACTCTCTCCATATCTCTTCTTCTTGTTTAAACTATATTTAAAAATATTTTTATTCGTCTTGTCCAATCAATGCATGTCGTTGAATATCTACCAATTTTAAGACTCCAAATTAAAGGAAATAGAATAAAATAAAGGTCTCTTTCAAATTCAATAATTTATCTACTTAATATAATTAATCTAGATTAGGAGAGAAAAAAAAACGAATATAATTAATAGGATTTTTTGGGTAAATATGGACAAATATTAAGTTTATATCCTGATTTGGACAAGTAATATCACTTGAGCGCGGAAAAACCGAAAGTGGACAAAAGACGAAAAAGGCATTTTACGTATGATGATACTTTCATATACCATTAATAAAAAAATAGTTTTTTATCAAGCAGATAAAAACGGGGGAAAAATCAGAGCGAAGGTTCTCCAACGGTTCAAAACTGCCGCCAAATGTACGATACCGTTAATTAGAAGACACGTCATCGTTCAGAGCCTTCCGACAGAATAAGACACGTTGGAGAAAACGTGTCCGTCTCACCTAGAAAATTATAAACACGTGGCGAGGCGTGATTGTGTTTTGACGCGTTTCATAACGGTCAATCAAAGCGCTTTAACCGGCCGCACTCGATGAGTTGAAACTTGTGATTGCTTTAATTATTTGCTAACGGAATCCTATAATTTGACCTCTTCTCTAATTATCGGCTCTTTATAGGTTTTAAACAGAAAAAAATATTTATTCAGATTTTTGAAAAAACGAAAGTACCATTTAGCTTAGATTTTCTTACAGATGCATATGAACGTTAACTGTGCTGTTTTTCAACTAGCTTTTTCCATATGCATAGATTTACATATTTTTCATTAATTTATGGTGACCTTGATTGCTCGGATATATATTTGATAAACGAATTAAAATACTTGCAACGTTATTTCTTATAAGTTTTGATTTATAATGGAAGACATTCTATCATAAATCCCTTTTTTTTGTTTAAATAGATTTTCTTACTATTTATGGTGTTTACAGATGTCCAAAGTATATAATGGAATAAAGTAATTCTATGATTGAAAGGATTTGATCTCTGACATGAATTAAAAATGCAAATCCTCATTAAAACAGAACATTATCATTATATAAAACATTCCTACCGTTTCTATCTACTAATTGCGTTACGAGTTTGAAGTTTGGTTTAAGAGACTAATTTAATTAAAATTCATGAAATTCGCTAGCTAAAAGCAAACACATATAACTAATGAAAAAGATGGGCCACGTTAATATATTCTGTCAATATATATAGTGTGTTCATCTACCATTTCTGGTCAATTCCTCTTTAACTATAAAAAGATATGTTTACATAGAATATGTGTTGAAGGAAGTTTCTGATAAACTTGATTAGCAAAGAGAGGGAACAAAAGAACTCAATTCCAATTTTGGTAGCTCAAAGACTCGAAACAAAGTTGGGTACGTTGGCATCTTCTAGAACTCTTCAGATAATTCGGGATTCTATTTTCATTTTTTTAAAGACCGGTGGAATTAATATGATTGTATATTTGTATATGTAGTATACTATATTACATAGTCCAAAAAAAAGAAGAGTATACTATATTACACGTGAATGAACATTATTCATCAGTAATAACAATAAATTTATTTAAAAAACTTTTTTAGTTCACTTCGGGCTTCAGTTTTTATTTTCCTTTTCATTGTAAACGAATTTATCGTTTAGGATTTTTCATATTTTGATAAAATCCCTATGCTCCCTTGATACCGTATAAAGGGTTATCAAAAATATAAAATATTATATGCACCCCTAAAAATCAAAACATTTGGTATAGGTCTTCAAAGAAAGATAATCAAAATATTTGTTGTACGTTGTCAGTCGATTAGACGACAACACGACATTGTTGTGGTAATAAGAAAGAAATGTAGGCCCATGTATAAAAAGTTAGGCCCAAGTTAGTAAGTTCCTTATTTGACCAGTCACATTGAGTTTCCGAGAAATACAGATTGGTCTAAATGGGCTTGGAACGTTGGAACCTCCGGACATGGTAGATTTAAGTAGGGGCGGCCGAAATAACGAAATTGAAACGAATCAATCCGCACCATAGCCGTACCCAAACCGACCCAAATAAAATCAACTTACAAATCCAAATGATTCAGGATGTTTTTAAGAACCTGAAAAACCGATAATTAAATGTACTAATATATTTAAGATATTATAACTTTTTAATATAAAAATCTAATACTTTTAAATTTTTTTTTTTACAAAACGACTTATTTTTTTTATAGAAATATTACATAACAACAGATCCACATAATATATCAACCCCACTCTCATTCTTCATCTTATGAAAGTTACAAAGTTATTACCCTATACAATTTAAAAGTTCAAAACCTATTTCAACATATTTTATGGTCTTAATGTTTTGGGACCTAAACCGATACTACATAAATAATAAATTATAAGTCATGTATATATGCATGCAGATTGTATAACTATATATATAGTGGTCGACGTATGAATTTGAGAGTGTATATATTTACAGTTATGATCGAAAGGAATTCGTGTCATCGAGTCAGGTCAACTATTACGTAGATCTATCAAAACATAACATAAACCGTATGTCATCTTATACATATACAGTTATACACATTAGTTTGGCGTCGAAAAGAAACAAATAAATTAGTCTTTTCAAGTATCTCTCTCTCTCGTTAGTAGTTCGCAAAAAAAAGAGTATCTCTCGTAAAACATCCACGTCACGTGTGTATAATAATAATTATTAAATATCTGTAACCGATCAAGCGAGTCTTATATATTATTTTCGTTGAATATTGGTATACTTTACATAATAAAGTATACAGTAAATTCTTTCGGAACAGACCCTCCCATATTGTTGTGACATGTCGAGTCAACCCTTTGCAACCGGGAGGAAACGTTTTAAATATAATACTAATGTTAGCTATCATAAATACTGAAAATACATTTAATTTCTTAAACTAAATTTAATACTACTTATATGTCTCGTAAGTATAAGTGTATAAACCATATCCTTGGGCAGCCAAACATGATAATCACTTTTTTTGATACCTAGTATCCAACCCACTATAATGATGAACCGACTATTTTACTGAGTTTTCCCTTATCGAAAACGGATTGGTGTGGCCTTCCTAATCCCAAAGGAATACTCAATACTATGATGGTTTAGGGGCCTAAGAAATGCTATGTAAAAATCCCGTAGCCAAGTTGATAACCACTTCTTTACAAACAAAAAAAATGATTAACAATTTAATAATTATGACAAATTTTCGCTCTTGTCGGGAAATGTAGCCCCTTATGAACATGTATTCGCTTTATGTTTTTATCGTTTTTATAAGTCGGTGATCCGATTCTACGGAATCTAACTAACATCTTGGATGCATGATCAAGCACATTCGATTTACGGTCTACCACATAAAAACCTCATTATGCTAAAGAACTTGAACTAAATCCTAATATACGAAATGGCCCACGTGTAATTTTGTCTGATAAAGGAATCGAACCCATGTCAGTATGAATTTAGCATCTTAAAGAAAAATATTACCCTTTTTTTTTAATGTAAATTGATTTTTCCTTCCAATTACGTCAATAATGAATGATGTTGAGAACCACGCAACGCAATGATGTTAAACATATTTTCTATTTGTTTAGTTAAAGTCAAAACTCAAAACTACATAAACATTTATAAACTCACCAGTCACCACGAAGACGGTGGATTCTGTTGCTGAATAACTAGATATTTGGTTTCATTCTTTCAACAATCCAGAATCGCCGAGATTTCAGAATAAAATATATCGATTATTTTTTAAAATACTGCAGTACAAAAGAAAGAAGATAGGAGTATAATCCTAACAAACTCAAAGATTTATGCAGCAGTAGTAGCAGGCAACGGACTTATTAGTTATTTAACGAGTCTACGACACGAAAAAAAAATGTTTGAAAAAAGCAAATTTTTTATAAAAAAAACACAATGGAACTATAAAAGAAAAAGAAGAAGAAGAATATAATCAGAAACTGGAATAAAAATAAAAGCATGGTCGATTTTGTCACTTTATATGATTCCTTATACAATAAAATATCAGTATTACTTGACATGAATTTACATCGAAATTTGAGTCAATTATAAACTGTAAGGCCTTTTGTACAAAGACAAAGAAGATAGAGGGACACAAAGACAATTAAAATATGACTTCTCAGAACAAAATAAAAAAAAGAAAAAATATTTCTTCACACACTTGTGAAAGTGAGCGTCTTTGCAAGTAGAAAAGGCCAAAATAGAGAGCGGCCAAAACGGAAGCAAAAAAACCTCATCATTCCTTTTCTTTTACTTACTTCTCCTCTCCCTTCGCTCATCGCCATACATAACCACACAACAGAGAGAAAAGCTTCCTGTATTCGCAAACTCTATTCTTTCCCTCTTGATGACCTGATCATTACATTTTGACTCACCTTCTCATTCATATATATAACATCTACGAAGATCAAACCACTCTCCTCTCTGCTTACGCTAATTTGGTTGAGTTTTCTTAAAATGGGTTTCAATTGAAAGTGTCACATTTTCTGATTTACTCGAGTTTTCCTCATCATCTCTCGTTAAAGTTTCGATTTTTAATCACCGGAAAGGAGAGACATAAGTTTTTGGCAATTCTGTTTCTGATCCAATGGCTGCGATCACTGAGAAGCCCACTGATGTTGTGGAAGATGTTCATGTGATAAGTGTCAACAGCGATGGTGAAAAGACCATTGATGAAGGAATTGAGAAGAGCTCGTCGATCACGGACTCGAAGCCCGAGACTGAGCCCGAGCTCAAACCTGAATCCGAGTTGGCTATGCAGAAGCTTGTGGCCATTTTCAAGAAGCTGAACCCTTTGGCTAAGGAGTTTTTCCCTTCTTACTACAACCCCAAGAAGAACAACCAGACTGGGAAAGGTAATCAGTTTCTGTCGGGTGATGATTTTCCGACAGCTAAGAAGCCATCCGGTGAAGAGTTTGATACTGATGGGAAGAAGGATGACAGTACCCGGAAGGTATGTAATCCTCAAATTTCGTTCCTTTCTATTATGATCAGATGATTTGGATTGATCTTGTGGCTTTTGATTGAAGGAGGTTTTGTTTGTGTTATTATTTGTTTTTAAATTACAGAGAAGAAACAATTATAGCCAAGGGAGGAGGAGGTTAACTGGAAGAATTTCCAAGGCTCAGAGAGAGGATAGTATTAGAAGAACAGTGTATGTTTCTGACATTGACCAGAGTGTAAGTATTATTTAATAGTCTTTGATGGTTCTCGAAAGAGTTAAATTTAATTTGCATTAATGTGACGTAATTCTGCTTTGTGATTTAGGTGACTGAGGAGGGTCTTGCTGCCTTGTTTAGTAACTGTGGACAAGTAAGATGATCGTTAAGCTTTAAATGCTTGTTATGTCTTTTCCCTTTCGTGGGTTTTTGGACAATGTGATTAATTTAGACATAGTTTTTAAGTTTGTCCGAAAGGTAGATTGAGCTTTAAAAGCCTATCTGTTGAGAGTGAGATTCTGTGCTCATCAGCTATCTTATATTATGTTTTTGAAATAACAGTGAGTTCTTCTTTTGTGAAGGTCGTTGACTGTCGAATTTGTGGAGATCCACATTCAGTTCTTCGATTTGCGTTTGTTGAGTTTGCTGATGATCGTAAGCTTGGCTTCTGGAATCTTAAAATGCCATAACAAAAAGTTTCCATGTCACTCTTTATACAATAGTAACCATCTACACTGTAAAATTGTTTCTACAGAGGGCGCACGGGAAGCTTTAAGCCTTGGTGGAACGATGCTAGGGTACTACCCCGTGAGGGTCTTACCCTCCAAAACTGCTATTCTTCCAGTGAATCCCACATTTCTTCCCAGGGTAAGCTCAAATGTTTCTCAGAAGTTCCATTAATAAATTTGGTTTTAGGTTCGAGTTTTGAATTTACTTTGATATCTACTATGTTGGTGTTGATTCAGTCAGAAGATGAAAGGGAGATGTGTACAAGGACAATCTATTGCACAAATATCGACAAAAAGGTAAAATGCTGACCATTCATTCTACGAAATCCTTATTGTATTTTCTTGGTAGTATTTCCTGGTTTAAGATTTCTTCGAAAACTGCAGGTTTCTCAAGCTGATGTGAGAAACTTCTTTGAGTCGGCATGTGGTGAGGTCAGAACAGAACCTAGGCCTGCTTGACATTTCTCTATCTCTCTCTCATTCTAAGTTGTTAGATGGCCTGAAAGTTTTCCGTTTAACGAGTGATGCGTAAGTTGTTTTCTAATAATGCAGGTAACTCGCCTGAGGCTTCTTGGCGATCAACTGCATTCCACTCGCATAGCCTTTGTTGAATTTGCCCTGGTGAGCTCTTCAGCTATTCACTAAAGGATTAAGTTTCTCCATGAATGTGGCTTAATACATTGGAAGTCTTTTCCCTATTTTCACCTTTTTGGCTCCTTTTTCAGTGATGAGTAGAAGTTTCTTGAGTGTAATGTTTTGATTAAGGGATGTTGAATTATAATTTGACATATAGGCTTGAACTTGTTTTCACTGGCACACTCAAAAACTTATACTTGTTTTCCTTTTCGAACAAACAGGCTGATAGTGCACTTAGGGCGCTCAATTGCAGTGGGATGGTCGTTGGATCCCAACCGATAAGGTAAAAACTTCATCGATGCAATGTCTTAAAGCTTTTCTCTGAATATCTCAATTGGATCGATAATTGACTCTATCTCTCTTCTTTTTCAGGGTAAGTCCGTCAAAGACACCAGTGAGGCCACGAATCACTCGACCACCATCGACAAACTAGAAAGAGACCTGACACTAAGCTGGCTTTCCAGAAGAGAGATGATTGCAAACTTTTTGTTTCCTTCAGTAACTTTTCTTTTTTTCCCCCGTTTTTTCATTATCTTTGACCTTTTAGAACAGTTATCTCCCAGTGATGTTAGTAGCTGGAAACACTACGATCCTGCTTCTGAATTTGGAGTTTTCGTTAGGCTCTGTCTTTTCTGAGAGATACTTCCATCTGTTTCATCATCTTTCTCTTTTAAGGGATTTTTGGAGCATTATTTGCTTTTTCCATTTTTTGCTCTTTCTTTTGTTTAAGCCTTAAGGTTTATCATCATTAGTGTGAATCACAACATGTCGTGAACATCAAGTAAGGTCTCTAGTTATTCTACTTATATATATATACACACATAAAACAACATATCCTCAAGAGAAAATCTGGCCGTCGATTTCTACATGGGGAATAGTGAAGACGAGCTCTGCTGTTTCCGCTTGAGCAAATATCTCAGTCAACAATGAACAAGAGGTTATTCGAAGGCAAGACAAGGAAGGTGGAAGCTCATCATCTACCGATATAATCCGTAGCTTATCACAGCCGTTGATCTCCATCGTCTCTAGAGCTTTTGTATCTTGAAACCCTTTCTTATTCAGTGAACTGAGATTCTCGAAACAACTAATCCTCACAGAAAAAAGACCCCTTGGGAGCAACCCTTCCTCTGGAAACGATTCAATGTCTTGGTTACCTCCTTCGATCTCGAGATTCCGGAGATTTTCCAGATCTCTCAATCTCCACTCGACCCTCGGGGTGAGCTTGTCGCATAGGTTGATGCAGAGTGTTCGAAGGTTACTCGGAAACCCTCCGCCAGGGATTGTCCCGATCAATGGGCATTTGATTATGAACAGTGATAGGAGAGAGGTGAGTCCGAAGAGTTTCTCCGGTAGTGCTCGGAGATTCTTGCAGTTGGAGAGTAGCATTGAGGAGAGCTTTGGAGTTGGGAGTCCTCCGGGCGGGAAAGCTAGCAGATTTGGGCAATCTCTTATTTCAAGAGATTCGAGTGCGATTCGGTCGTCTCCGAGTCCGGCGTGAGTGGAGAAAGTTTTGAAGCTTTCGCAATCTTTGATTGAGAGGGATTTGAGCTTTGGGAACAAGGATAGAGGAAAGTGTTGGAGGTTGCTACTACAGCTGCTTCCGATGAAAAGGTACTCGAGCTGTGAGTAATTCCTCGTTGGTTGCAAACTCTCTACGAAGTTGAGTTTCTTGCAGTCTCTTACGTATAGGGTTTTCAATGTGGTTGCAGGGAAAGATTGTAGAGAGTGACAAGCGATTAGAATGAGTTCATGGAGATTTGGGTGGCTTTCGGAGAGGCTCTCCGGTAAGAAAGTTAGTCCTTTGCAGCTGTCAATGTGGAGTGACTGCAGGTCCTGGGGAAGCTCCATAAGGTGAGAGATATCTGTCACTTTCAGAAAGCTCATGTCTGTTTCATCATGAGTTTTGGCTGGCCCTTTATTATCTTGTTCACTAGACTGTGGACTAGGAAGATTATCAGATTTCAGGTAGCTACGCCTTTCGTAAAAACCAGAACTTTTTTCTTCGAGATCTTGCAGAATTGATGATCGTGGCATATATGGACTTGAGGAGCTCTGTATCATTTGTGCACTTAACGAGCTATGTATATCCGAGATGTAACCTGAGTATCTTGCAGAGATCACTGCAGGTTCTTCAATATTCTGATGTGAGCTTTCAAGTTGAATTTGATATTGGTCTGCATCTTCTGTTTGCGATGGATGATGATGGTATTTTGGCTGAGATGACATGCTCGACATCGAAGTTACTTCATTGTCATCATTACTTTGGCTACTTGAGGTTAAATTTCGTTCAGCACTTGTACTCGCATCCCGTTTTAGTATCCCTATAGGAGAAGGCGGTTCACTTCTGCTCATAGAGGGAATTCTGGCAATTTCTCCATCTAGATTCTCCCTGCAGGAACGTTCTCCTCCAGCAACTGCTCTTAGGGGACAATCAGAAATGGTGACTTCAGTGGAAGAAGGGAGTCCTTCTGGAAACGTTTTTCTTAAGCTGGGGCATTTTTCTATTACGAGTTTCTGGAGGCAAGGAAAGATTCCACTTTCTAGTTCTGGACAAGCCCATTCTTCCCATCGCGGCATGCCATAAAACTTTAAAGTTTGCAAGGATTGAAATGGTACAAAGCTAGAGTTGTTCTCGCCAAAGAAGTCTAGACCAACCTTCTGCAGGATGTTAAATTTTTCAATTGTGAGGTACTTGACTGAAGGCAACTGCCCCAATGGAGGCAGTGATATGCAGAGGTTACAGCTGCTGAGAGTGACGGATGCAATACTGGAGAATGAAGAATTACCCAACCACTTAGGAAATTCTGCACCCTGATAAGACTCAATGCAGAACGTTTTCAAGTTTGGGTGAGGTTCAAGCATCTTCAGGACCTCTTTCTGGTCGCAGGCCAATGAATTAAAACTACCAGGGACGAAGCTAGAAGCTTTCACAGTCCACTTCAGGATTAACCCATCAAGGAATAGCTTCCTTTTCATTCCAGCGTCTTTTGCTTCTGAGGCAAAGGCGACATTTTGTAGCTCAGAGATGCGAAGTGTCCCTCGGAGATTGGAAAGTTCTTTGAGTTCATGCAGTCCGGCGCCGCTCAGCCTTCCTACAACAAAATTAGATAGCTTCTGCAAGCTTCTCAGCTTTCTTATTCCTGGTGGCATCTCTACCAAGGGAGTGCCAACAAGGTCGAGGAGGCGCAAGTTGATGAGTTCGGCTATGCTGGTTGGCAGGCCTTTCAGGTCACAGCAATTGGACAATAACAGTGTCTGCAAATTACAGAGGGTACACACAAACTCTGGGAGCTCTTTTATTTTGGTGCTTGACAGATCTAGATACCGTAACTGCTTCAAACTCTTTACTGATTTAGGCAAGCGTGTTATCTGATAATGAGACAAGCTAAGAATTCTTAGGCTGCTCAATGTCTGAAGCAATGGATTCACAATTTTCTCTGTGAGTTGGAGAGATTCAAGACCCGTTGGCACATTAAATGGAAGAATGGTTCTCAGAAACTCAGCTCCAGAGATGGACTTGAAAGCCACGGAAGCATCACATTGGCTTCTAGAAAATGAGAAATGTCGAACCATGCTTGGTATCTCCGGAATATAGTCATCTTCTAGTCTGAAGCAAAAATCTCCTGAAATAGCGTTAGCCAAATCATTCATGAGATCATGCATCACAAAGCTTGTCGTGGTGACGTCCAACCTCAGGAAAAAAGATCGATCAACTAAATAATTAAGGTAATCGCAACCGATCTCTTCCAATCTTTTGTTGCTCCTTGGCTGGTATAAGAGGTCTATTGCCATCCATAGAAGCATTAGTTCCTCCCTATCGAACACATAACCCTTGGGGAATATTGAGCAGAGGGCAAAACATCGCTTGAGTACAGGAGGGAGAGAGTCAAAGCTCAGTTTAAGAACTGGAAGGATACTGTTGGTGTAGGTCGAAAAATTCTTTGATACATCGTACCAGTCGTCAGGATTTGGCTTTGATCGGAGATGAGATGCGATGGCTCTTGCAGTTAACGGCAAACCCTTACATTGTTCTGCAATCCTTTTGCCAATTCCTTCTAGTTCTTGGTTGATAGAACCGACTGAAATATTTCCAAAAGCAGATCTAGAGATCAACTCCCAGCTTTCTTCATCAGTCATCAGCTTCATTCGGTAGATTTTGTCAGCCTGTGCGACTGTGGAGACAATTTCACTTCGTGTTGTTATAACAATCTTGCTTCCTTCCTCTGCATCAGTAAATGCGACCTGGAAGCTTTCCCACTCTGTACTACTTTCAGACCAAAAATCATCCAGAACGAGTAAAAATCTCTTCCCTGACAGTGCTTGCTTCAGCTGAACTTGAAGTGAAGGTAGATCCTCAGTATTAACTGCACTTGAAGTGATCTCCTGCAGAACTGCTTTTGTAACCGTGAAGACATTAAAGTTAAGCCCAGCAGAGATCCAGATTTTAACATCAAAATGTTCCGTCACACTGTTGTCCTGAAAAACTATCTGCGTCAAGGTAGTCTTTCCAACCCCTGGCATACCTACAATGGAAACCACAGCTGGTTTCCTAATGCCTAATTCATCATCAGAAAGCAGCAGCAAATCGACTAATGCTACTTTATCTTCTGCTCGCCCGACCACTCTGCCTTGTGGAAGATCATCAGGTCTGGACCGTGACGCTTGCCTCCACTGTGGTTCTCGAGTCTCACTGTATTCTTTTAATGCAATAATTTCGATGTGTTTCACATGATGTTCCAGTAATCTTACTACTTTTTCCATCTTTCGCTCTATCTTATTCTGGTTGGCTTCGCCACCACCCATAAGATTCTGGAATAGTCCTCCGAGTCCTCCCACTTCAGCTACTACTCTTCTTCTCAAAGCCTCTGTTAGTAACTCATCAAGAACATCCTCTGCCTGGTAGAAAGCGTCTGAGATTCCTGTAAGCCAATGTTTGACTTCCCGAACATGATCTGCCTTCTGCTCAGCATCCGCAAGCACCGCGTTGGCAGTGGCCAAAGCGACCTTCAATCTCTTCAGCAATGCACTGGAGGACTTTCCTTTACATAGTTCGACCAGTTCTTGAGAATTATTAATCCGCTCAACCATCACGTTCGCACCGTTCGATGAATAGGAGTTCGCCATGTTTTCCCTCCTAACTTGTTGGAGCCAATGAGATGCAACAAGTTACGCAGGAATAACCCAAGCCAATTATTGGAATAAGCAAGCGGAAAGGGTATGTTGACTTGCTGTTGTTTATGCAATTTGTCAGCTGGCCTGCAGCAAGTGACAACAATGTCAAGATTTTGGAGATTTTTTTGTCTTCGACTTGATCACTAGATTCATAAGTTTTCTAGACATTGTGGGTAAAACTGTTATCATACATCTCCGTTTTTCTAAATTGTTGTTACAATTTCCTTGCAGTGGTATTGACTATTGAGCATAGAACGAGTCACATTCAAGAAAAAGAAATGAAGGAAGAAACAAGGTGAATCTGACCTGCAATGAAGTTCTATTTGATTTCTTGTGTTGTCTTCTTCCTCTTCCCCTATTTCCAAATATCTGTTGAACCAGAGTTTTTGTCTTCTTCGTCTTCCTTTTTCTCTTATGTTCTGCCTTATGTCTGGGTTGCAGGATCTATGTGCACCATTTAGATCAGACGAGGAAGCCAAATAGGGACTGGCTGCATAATATTCAATGTTCTATGTTCCTTATAAGGCTCCGGGAAGAAAAGGTCATGCCAATGTCTCGGTTCAACCAATAAAATACCACAAGACGTAAGTTTTCTTCTAACACCATCTCTTTTTTTTTTTTATCTTCTCTAATTGTGTGATTTGACAGATGGTATTGAAAATTCGAATAAAATTATTTTTTCTCATAAGATTTTCTGGGACATGACTATTTGACAAGTTTAGTCCTATAAATCTACATGTCTAATCTGGGTTTTGCTCAAGCCAATTGAACTCCAGAAAGACACTGTAGACTCTTCACGCCTTGACCCTATAGAAGACAATAACATTTAAAGGTCTAACTAAACGTTTACGAAGACGCCAACAATGTACATCCGTTGATTTAACTAATGGTTTTGCATTTTTGTGTTAAGATTGATTTTGTCTGAGTTTGTAGACCAAGACAGTTTCTTGCCAGCTCATGTGGGAATCATTCTCGAATTTAATATTTTGTTCGTTTGTGGAAGTTGCATTTTGTTAATTTGAAGTCGCCTTTTACCTATTATTAAATTGTTATATGTTGCTTATTAGAATTTGCTGAGTAACTTTTCAAGTCAACTCGGCGAATTCCTTTGCTATTTTAATCTAAGTAAATGATTTTGACTAATTCATTCATCTTAAAAGTTTTCGTCCTTTTCAGCCCATCTTCAAGTTTCTCTATGAAAATGCAGGCAACTTCCAGTCATTTTCGTGGTAGTTTCACTTGATGATTGTGTAAAATATACTTCGGTGGAATGATTCTTGCTGTGTTTTATCAAGTTTAGTTAAGGTTAGTTTCTCCGTTTTTTCTTACCAAACTGTAGAAATAAATAGCCTGCTCTGAAATTTCTTACTTATTGGAATCTTTGATTTTGCGATTGTAAAACTGAAGAAATAAATATCCTGCTCTGAAATTATTCATCCTGAGAAACTTATCTCCAACTTCTTGATTTCTTCTCTTGTTTGTCTTGTTTTCCCAGAGTGCTTTGTGTGTGCAAAGACAGACAAGATGATTGTAGGAGAGATGGTTCTCTCGGCTTTTTTACAAGCTCTCTTCCAGACGCTGATGTCTGCTCCTTTCAAGTCCTTCTTCAAGAGGCGAGAACTGAACGAGACTGTACTCGAGAGGCTCAACACTGCTTTGTTGACAATAAGTGCGGTGCTGATTGATGCAGAGGAGAAACAGATTACAAACCCGGTGGTGGAGAAATGGGTCAACGAGCTGAGAGATGTTGTTTACCATGCTGAGGATGCTCTTGATTATATTGCTACAGAAGCTCTGCGTCTAAACATAGGAGCTGAATCTTCTTCTACTTCCAACAGGCTGAGGCAGTTTGGTGGCACAATGTCCCTCAGAGATTTTTTTGATGGGAACAGTGATCATTTGGAGACTAGGCTCGAGAAGGTCACGTTAAGGCTCGAGCGTTTAGCCTCACAAAGAAATGTCTTGGGTTTGAAAGAGCTAACTACAATGATACCCAAACAAAGGTTGCCAACGACATCTCTTGTGGATGAATCTGAAGTGTTTGGTAGAGATAATGATAAAGATGAGATCATGAGATTCTTGATTCCTGAGAACGGAGACGATAATGGGACAGCTGTTGTAGCAATTGTTGGAGTTGGAGGGGTTGGCAAAACCACACTTTCACAACTCCTATACAATGATCAGCGTGTTCAGAGTCATTTTGGAACTAGAATCTGGGCTCATGTCTCAGAGGAGTTTGACGTTTTTAAGATCACCAAAAAAGTCTATGAATCCGTTACTTCCCGGCCTTGCGAATTCACCGACCTGGATGTACTTCAAGTCAAATTGAAGGAGAGGTTAATAGGACCGTTTCTGCTTGTTCTAGATGATATTTGGAATGAAAATTCTGCGGATTGGGATCTTCTACGCCAACCCTTCACATCTGCTGCTCGAGGGAGCCGGATTATTGTGACAACACGAAGCCAACGCGTTGCATCCATTATGTGTTCTGTCCATGTACACAACCTTCGGCCATTAACTGATGGAGATTGCTGGTCGTTGTTTATGCAAACTGTGTTTCCTAATGATCAAGATCCGTGCCTAGACCAAGAGATTGGAGATCTTGCCGAAAGGATAGTGCACAAGTGCCACGGCCTGCCTTTGGCTGTGAAAACACTTGGTGGTGTTTTACGGTTTGAAGGTAAGGTCGTAGAATGGGAGAGAGTTCTAAGCAGCAGGATTTGGGATCTTCCAGCTGATAAGAGCAATCTACTTCCAGTTTTACGGGTAAGCTACTACTATCTTCCAGCTCACTTGAAACGATGTTTTGCCTACTGCTCGATATTTCCCAAAGGGCATGCGTTTGAGAAGGAAAAGGTAGTTCTTATGTGGATGGCAGAATGTTTCTTGCAGCAGACGAGAAGCAGTAAGAATCTAGAAGAGATTGGGGATGAGTACTTTTCAGAACTAGAATCAAGGTCGCTTTTCCAAAAGACCAAGACGAGATATATGATGCATGATTTTATCAATGAACTTTCTCAGTTTGCTTCAGGAGAGTTCAGCTCCAAGTTTGAAAATGGCTGCAAACTTCAGATTTCAGAAAAGACCAGATACTTATCCTACCTGCGAGATAATTATGGTGAACCTATGAGGTTTGAAGCTCTTCGTGAGGTCAAGTTTCTCAGAACTTTTCTACCACTCAGCCTCACAAATTCGTCGCGGTCATGCTGCTTAGATACAATGGTCAGCGAGAAGTTACTTCCAACGCTTACCCGCTTGCGTGTTTTGTCTTTGTCACATTACAAGATCGCAAAGCTGCCTCCAGACTTTTTCAGGAGCTTAAGCCATGCCCGGTTCTTGGATCTCTCTCGCACTGAGCTCGAAAAACTTCCAAAATCCCTTAGTTCTATGTATAACCTCCAGACACTTCTTTTGGCCTACTGTTCCAGTCTGAAGGAGCTACCTACAAATATCTGCAACCTCATCAATCTGCGGTATCTTGATCTGATTGGGACGAAGCTAAAACAAATGCCGCGAAGGTTTGGTAGATTGACGAGCCTCCAGACTCTTACAACTTTTTTCGTGAGTACTAGTGATGGGGCAAGGCTTTGTGAACTTGGAGAACTCAATGAACTTCATGGAAAACTTAGAATAGTCGAGCTACAACGAGTTGTGGATGTTGCTGATGCTGCAGGAGCAAATTTAGACAGCAAGATACATCTAAAGGAGATAGATTTTGTGTGGAGAACTGGATCTGGTAGCTCAGAGAGCAACACAAATCCTCACCGGACGCGAAATGAAGCTGAAGTCTTTGAGAAGTTACGCCCACATCGTCGTGTTGAGAAACTGGCCATTGAGAGATACAACGGAAGAAGGTTTCCAGATTGGCTGAGTGATTCCTCGTTCTCAAGAGTTGTCTGCATACGCCTCAGCGAATGTCAAAACTGCTCCTCCTTGCCATCTCTTGGTCAACTTGCAGGTCTCAAAGAACTTTACATCTCAGGAATGGCCGGGATTAGGAGCATAGGTTCCGAGTTCTACTTCAGTCCATCATTGCGCGATCGAGACCAACAGCCGTTTAAGTCACTTGAAACGCTGCGATTTGATAACCTGCCTGATTGGGAATACTGGTTAGACATAAGGGCCACGAAAGGAGACTTATTCCCTTCTCTCAAGACGCTTTTCATACTGAGATGTCCGGAGCTAACCGGGAATCTGCCGACCTTTCTTCCTTCTCTGATTTCTCTTCACATCCATAAATGCGGGGTGTTAGATTTCCAGCTAGACCACCACGAGTACAACTACGAGAATCTTCAAACGCTAAGCATAAAAAGCAGCTGTGACTCTCTCATTACATTTCCTTTAGGTCATTTCGCCAACCTTCGCAAGCTTGAGATCGATAACTGCATATCTCTGCAGTCTCTTCAGCTCTCGAGCGAGCATTCGTATGGTTCGAACGCTCTAAGAAACTTGAGAATCAATGACTGTCAGAATCTGCAGCGTCTTCCAGAACTAAGTTTCCTGTCTCAACACGTACAGGTCACGGTCTCGAACTGCAGGTATCTCAGGCAGCCAATGGAACAACAGCCTGATCAATATTATTATCTACCAAGACTAAACGTTTCAGGTTCGGCGAGGTCTCCTGGTTCACACAGGTCGTATGATTCACGTTCACCTTCAAGATATGACTAAACCTCATCGCTTGCATCAATCAAAGACATTTTTTCTTTGTTCCATTCATTTGTATAAGTCACCTAAAGTGTAAATTTCTGTTTGTTTTACTAGAGGAAAAGCAAAGTGTCTTATAAGTCCAAGGCTTGGCTTATATTATTTCGGGAGAGGCAAGATAGAAAAGAATATAAAGTATCTTATGTAGAAGTGTTCTCACTGTATCAAAGAGGAATTGGATGGATGAACAAAGAAATGATGACTTCTTTGACCTTTCCAGGATTTGTGAATTCATCAGCCTCCTTGTAAAAGTGATCAATGGGGCGCGAAACATTGAGGCATCGTACCAGAACCGGACGTGGGACAGCAGTCGTCGTCAAAAACTCTTCCATAATTATCTTGTAATAATCAATAGCAATCTTGTTCAACTCTCCAACAGCTTCTTCTTTGGTAACACCATGTTGCTTCATGTAACAATTCACCCCTCTAGCTACATCTCCTCTGCTCATTTCTTGCTGCTCATCCATCGTTACACTTGTTAAGCTCTTTTGTAAGACAGAACATGTTTTCATGATTTTGTATGTTTTACCTCGTAGGTGCATATGTCGTTCTTTAGACGATACACACCATTCAAAGCTTCCAACATTCTGGGTTTGGAATTGTACCACTCGCACATTTGAGTCTCATCACAATCTTCCATCGCGATAAAGCTATAGGCTGCAAATTTATCCATCGACGTCCTCATCCCAATCTCCATGTACTCCTCAAAAGTTGGCACGTGATTTGTGCGTGACCATGTCGAGATGGTCAAGTACGCTCTCGCCAACTTCTTCATCTATACGCAAAGCATTCTGTTCCTTTTTATTCTCAACAAAAAAACTTGACTACTACAAATTTATTGCTACCCCAATTCGTAGGACTCACCTCAGCTACCGCTACTTGCACAATGCGTGATCTTCCTCGTAGCCTCATCTCTTGTTCAATCTCTTCTAAGGTCTCAAACACACTTCGAAAGACGATTCTTATATAGCTTGGTAGCTTTTCAGTGTCCCCAGGATCCCACCTGGACAATAATATTTGCATGTCATTTTACATAGTCTTGAAATTTAAGGTAATCAATGCTATAGAAGTTAAAGATAACACCTTTGGAAATAATCAACGAGACTTTTAACTTCAGGAAGAGTGCCATATGCATCACATGTATCATTCATTACAGTCGCCATTGCTGTAAGTTTAGTGACTATAATCCTCCCAAGCGAATACCGTGGCTCGAAATACATTGCAAGTGCCCCGAAAAAGACCTCTACGATTCTGTCCCTGATATAAGGTAGCTTAGATACAAGATCTAGATCTTTCCACCATCTGCAATGAAACATAAATATGCAAATAAAGCAAGATTGACATATACCAATATGTAATAAGTGAACTACCACAACGTACTTGGTCAGATCTTTTAGCTCTCGAATGTAATGTAGCTGGCAATAGTTGAAGTTGAGCTTTGCAAACTTGAGCAGCGTCTCGTTGTGATCTTCTTCTTGATCGTAGAAAGAGATATATCCTCTTACGACTAGTATCTCCAAGTTATGATATCTAGCTCTACACAATGCGTTTTCTATATGCGTAGAGAGATGGGGACTAACACTTGCTGCGTCATTACCTGCCAACGACTCCAAGTTATGCCGAGCGAAACTCAGTGCTTCGTCCATTATATCTTCAGATGGTGTCCTAAGATGCGTTGCTTCGTACAACTGTAGCATCCCTCTAATATCCTCGGCGAGACTTTCCTTAAACTTTCCATCTTCACCTTTGAATCTCCTGAATGCATCTACAATGAAGCCGAGAGAGAAATTATATATGGATGTATGTGTGTGCGTGTGAATCAAGGTAACTGAAATTACCGCAAGACATATAGTAACCGCGTAGTCTGAAAACCTCAAACATGGTGGAGATTGTTTCCAAATCATCTTCCTTGGCTATAGTGTCCTCCAAATTCCCAAAAGCTTGGTTAAGAATCTCATCAATCTCAGTCTCGAAATGATATGCGATTCCGAGGTTAATGAGCAGATGGATGAGACGGATCCTCTCGTTGTCGCCGTTTTTGGAAGACATGAGAATATCTCTAACTTTTGGCTTCATCGTCACTTCAATCTCTCTTGATAAAGTATCAAATTCCTACAAAGATACGACGCATATTTCTCTGAACCAAGAATCTTGAGTCACATTGGGTCATCATCTGATTGTGTATGTCTAGCTACTTACAGCGACATCTAGGGGAACCGAAAGGAAGTGATCTCCCCAAACAGTGGGAGGAAAGTGTGTCAAGGGACGACTTCTCTCAAGATCATCACTACTCTGAGTAGCCCTAACACAAACCAAGTGGTGTTTTGCCGGTTTCAGGGAAAGAGTGTGCTTGTGAAGCCAACGCCGAGAAAAGAGAGAGACGTTGGTCTTGAGACAAAGTGGGATTCTGTGAACGTTATAGAGAGTTTTAGGACCAAAACTCATTATTGTTGCTTCCATATTTAGAGGTACTCTGTTTCAAAAAAAAAATATGTTTCGTTTCCATTTCAAGTTACTCTGCTTTATTAAGTAGTAGTATATCCTAAAAGATTGTGTTGACGCACACACGTTTCAGTGATAGTTTAGATAAAAAGAAAAAGAATAAATAATACACGAATCTTATCTTCGGTTATTGCTGGGGACATGTGACTTGAAGGATGGGAGGCGAAATTGTCAGACGATCATTTAATTAGTTTTATGGGGGAAATATAAGCAATTAATCATGTTATTTATTAGTTGATTGGTCAATGGTCATGACCTATTCAATCTCGCTGTCTCTCTCTCAATGTGCATTAAGTTCCTAGAAAGTTCCGACGTAAAAGTGCATACTAGAGTCATGTTCGGAAACATGCGAAGGTTGTTCTTAAGACGGAAAGTCAGTCTGTGAACATGAGTTTTCCATAACGATTAACGATACAGAGACTCTGTTTTGGTATACAGGCTCTGTTTTATGTCTGATTTCTGTTTCAAAATATATCAAAAATTTTAAACTTCAAGATTTAGTTATTAAAAAGTCCAAATAAATTGTTGGCGAATGAAAAATGAAACAAGACGTATGAGAACACGTCATTTTGTTTATAAACAAAGCATCGACGGAAGAAACAAAAGAGCTAAATGGATTATAAGAATGCGCGTCGAGTGTTTCGATCTTTAAAGCTTCAAGGGATGGAGGAGCACGGCGGCAATTAATTGTTTGAACTTTGCTTGGGGATTGGTGAATTCATCATTACGCTCTTTGTAATACACCTCCAAATTCCGAGCAAGGTTGATGCACCGTACCAGAACCGGACGTGGCACATCTTTGATCGTCAAGAACTCCTCCATTAACATCTTATAGTTGTATATATACATCTTATTTAATTCCTCCATCGCTGCTTCTTTGCTTACACCATGTTGCTTCATATAACAGTTCACCCCATTCGCCACCTCTCCTCTGCTTATTTCCAGCTGTTCATATCAAAATATAATAATTATAATTAATTGACCAAATATGTTTATTGTTAGGAATCTTACACCGGAACTTAAATAGGATCAAAAGTAATAAATAACATACATAAGTTAATCTATTCATTATCAATTCATATTTACTTGATAAACCATTAAAAATGTCTGCTTTTGTATACCTCGTAGGTGGCTATATCGTTCTTAAGACGATACACAGCGTGCAAAGGTTGGAAGATTTTGGGCCTAGTTCTGAACCACTTGTTTGTTTGCAACTCATCACAATCTTCCATTGCGATAATACTAAAAGCTAGTAAGACACACATCCCTGAAGTCACAAGCCCAACCTCCATGTACTTCTCAAAAGTAGGCACGTGACCTACACGTGCCCATTTTGCTAAGTCTAGGTACCCTCTTCCAAGGGTTTTATACTCCTCTACCATTAGCTTTACACTATCTAATCTTCCTCGTGGCTTCATTTCATTTTCAATATCTTCCACGTTTTCCAACATACTTTGGACCGCGATTCTTATGTGGCTTGGAAGTTCATCAGTGGCACTAAGTTCCCATCTGACCAAATGCATGTGGACTTACACATATTAATCAATGAAGATAAATTGAGGAACTTCTAGACTTTTAATATGCATCTAACTAGTAAGAAATCTTATATACCTTTGTAAAGAATCGATGTAACTCTCAACTTCTGGAAGAGTTCCAAATGCATCGCATGTATCATCCATTCCTACCCCAACAATGAGGAGTTTAGTGAATATAATTCTTCCTCGTGAATATTTTGGCTCGAAGTAAGTGATAAGCGCCGAGATATATGTCTCCACAAGCCTATCCCTCATGTAAGGTAGCTTAGATGCAAGATCTAATTTCTTCCACCATCTGCAATCATAACACATGCAATGTAAAAGCAACATAATCAAGATTGGAGCTCACTCGTAAATTTATATCATGAAAAACGATAGTGTAGTACTTGGTGAGGTGTTTAAGCTCTTGGATGTAATGCATCTGGCAAAAGTTGAAGCTAAGCTTCGCAAACTTGAGTAGCATCCTGTCATGCTTCTCTTCTTGATCATAGAATGAAATGTAATCTCTTATGGCTAGTATTTCCATATTTTGATATCGAGCTCTATACAAAGAGTTACGAATATGTCTAGAGAGATTGGGGTTACTGCTTTCTTCTTGGACCGCCAAAGACTCTAATTGATTCCTCGTGAAACTAAGTGCTTCTTCCATTATGTCTTCCGAGGTTGTCCTGAGATGTGCTGCTTCGTATAACTGCAACATTCCCCTTACATCCCCAGCAAGACTTATCTTAAACTTCCCATCTTCACCTTTAAATTTTTCAAAGGCATCTATACGAAACAAAGATAGCCAGATTTATCATGTTATATTGCATCTATACGTGTGAATCAAGGAAACAAATATATATAACATTTGAATTTCTAATTACCGCAAGACATATAGTGACCACGTAGTCTAAAAACCTCGAACATTATCGAGATTGTTTCCAAATCATCGCTGCTGTCTGAAATTAAGCTGTCCAGTTTCTCAAAAGCCTGATTAAGTATCTCATCAATCTCGTTTTCAAAGTGAAACGAGATACCGAGGTTGACTAGCAAGTGAATCAGCCGAATCTTATCCTTGTCACCGCTCTGAGATGACATGAGCAATTCTCTTACCAGCGGCTTCATCACTGATTCAATCTCTCGATTCAGTGCATCAAATTCCTGAAAAATATTTATTAGTCGATCATATTATGCAACCGTACGGATCATGAAACACATCTCGTCAAGTGTATATATTTGGTAGTGTACTTACAGAGTCGTCAAAAGGAACAGAGAGGAAGTGCTCGCCCCAGAAAGAGGGAGAAAATTGGATCAAGGGACGAGTGCTCTCAAGATCAACACTACTCTCAGTAGTAGCTGTAACATGGAACATGTTGTGTTTTGTCGATTGCCAAGAAAGAATGTGGTTTTGAAGCAGTCGCCGAGGAAAACGATAGGGATTGGACTTAATAGAAAGAGGGACGGTGTGAAAGTGAGAGAGATTAATCAGTCCAAAACCCATTCTTGTTGCCTCCATAACGATACAGAAAAATGCAAGTAATCTGTTTTGGTTGAGTTGCTTTTGTTTCAAGGTTGTTTTCTATTTCATGCGCTTTCTCTTCTGCACTCTGTTTTTGTTGAATTAATTATATAGCGTTGATTTAACTTGCCTTGACGTTTCAATTCCGATCGTAACATGTGGTCCGGATCCGGGAAGAATGGGCGGGAACGATTAATTACTGGGGAATCCACAAGTTTAATATATTAGAAGTTACTGATTTTCAAATAACTGGATATTATTATTTTTGTTGTTGTCAGATAACTGGATATTATTATGAAAATTACACTGTTATTACGATAGAAAATTGAATAAACACTCCAACAATAAATGGAGACGAACTGTCATGATCAATATATAATGGTTTTTTTTTTTGTTTTTGCTGAAATGTAATATTAATTATCAACAAAAAAGCTCTGTTTTTACAAAAACAGCATCAGGAGCCGTTTAGGTAGATAGGAAAGCTAAATAAAGTACTTCGAACGGCAGGAATTCTTCAGAGATTACTGTAAAGCGGCGAGGTAGGGGATGTCTCCATCCATCGAGCTAGGTCAGCATCTTCATCATCCCATTTGAGAGAGAGCAGACGGTTACTGATTTGCTTGTGAATAGCATTAGCGAGATACAGAGGAGGGTGCGGAGCTTGGTGATGCCTTTTTTTTTGCGTTACGTTCTCTCTATATCCAATAGATAGTAACTTGGAATGCCATCTTCACCAGTACAGCGTCAGCCTCTTGCTGCGGATGTTGTTGAATGTGATGGTCTAGTCTGGGTTTATACGATTCTGTAGAAACTTTAAACAAAGAATGGGTCTTTCTTTTTGAATTAGTGTAATATTAAACCCAAATATTTTAAACTTTTGGATTCCCCCAATAATCATTATTTAGTAATAATTAATAGTTTAAAATAGTTGGGTTTTACATTACATTATTATAAAAAGAAAGACCTAATTCGTACCTTTTTTTTGTTTGTTAAAGACCTTCGTATTTTTGTTGAAGAATATTAGACACTCTTTCGTCTAAAAATATAGAAACTATATACCAAACAAGGATACTTAGAGCAGGATTAATGGTGATTTCTTAAAAGTTTCTTAACATATGATATAATATGAAATATTAATTAAATATTACCTAAGTTTCTTAAATTTAGAGAATCCATTCCAATAGTATATCAAATAAGAAATTTTTGGAATGAGTTTTCCAAATTTAAGAAATTTATTATTAAATAATAATATAAACATATACATACACTCACACTTTATTTAAGAAACTTATGTTAAGAATTATCCAATAATCATGCTCTTAGAGAGTTAGAGAGGTTTTCACAAATATTGGGATTTTTAACTAATCACACAGAGAGATACAACCCAACGATTCGTGTAGTTTAAACATAAAATATATACAAAAATGTCAGACGATCATTTAAGGGAGGGAATCCGCATAATCACGTTCTTAGTTTACCCACTAGCTTTGTTCCCATGTGCAAACCTTCATGATATTTGTTGAAACATGACATTTACGATTTCAAAAAACAAAATACAACCTCAAACACACAGAGAGGTCACAACATAAATAGTATCATAAGAAAACGGTCGTTTGGACTTCGACATTACATGCATTGAGCATATTGATCAACGAATGCAAAATATCAGTTGTGTCTGCCAGCAATGTAGCTAGCCAGAGCCACCAGAGGCGCCGCCTTATTCGGATCAAACCCTAGAAGCTGTTCCTCAGCTTCTCTGCTCAATTTCTCCGCAAGTTCCCTGGATTTCTCCAATCCAATCAACCTCGGATACGTCAGTTTTCCAGCGATGACATCTTTCCCGGCGCTCTTACCCAACTCCTCAGTAGATTTCGTTACGTCAAGAATATCATCAACCACTTGAAACAACAGCCCAATACATCTTGCATACTTTCTAAGCTTCTCGACCTCTTCCTCTGTTCCACCTCCCATTATGACCCCTAAAACCGCCGCTGCTTCCAACAATGCTGCCGTTTTGTGAAGGTGGATGAACTCTAGACGCTCCAATCCAGCATCTTCTGGATTTAGTCCTTCGCTGCATAGGTCAACCACTTGCCCAGCCACAAGCCCTTTTGTTCCTATGGCCTTTGCCAGCTCAATTACCGCGCGAACCGTTCTCTCCGGAGCGACCAAACCACTTGACACGACCGTCATGTGCTCAAATGCCAAAGCAAGGAGTGCATCACCCGCCAAAATTGCCATGTCTTCTCCATATACCTTTTATGAGAAAATTTTGGTTCAACACTAGTAAGCATGCATTAATATAAATGAAATGATTCAACTCTAATGAATGAGCATTTCTCTGAGCCTTCATATGATTTAAGATACCTTGTGGTTGGTAGGCTTGCCTCTGCGGAGATCGGCATTGTCCATACAGGGAAGGTCGTCATGAATAAGAGAGCTTGCGTGGATCATCTCGACCGCGCAAGCGGCTGACATGGCAGTAGCCTCGTCGCCACCCACAAGCTCGCAGGCAGCAATGCAGAGCACAGGCCTCACACGTTTTCCGCCGGCTAGCAACGAGTACCGCACCGCCTCTTGGATCGTGAAGGGTTTCAGAAGCGGTATGGAACCGTCGAGAGCCGCGCTTACAGACTCGGCTTTGCGGATCATATACGACTTGAAGTCAAAGGTGGAGTTGTGATCATTGCGTTTTCCCTCTGGTGGAATCATATCTCTGCCGCCTTGTGAGTTGAGTGCAGAAGAGAGGGACAAAATGGTGCGTTTTTGGTGACTCTTGACGGAGGATATGGAGTTGTATCTTCTTCCTTTGAATTGTATGAAGAGGGAGGCTGAGCTGAGATGAACAGTAGCCATTGCTGATCCACCTTCTCCAATACAATTTTATAATTGGGTTTTCCCATTAAGAGCATGTGAAGCTCTTAATAGGTTTCTTGGACTTGGAAGCAATTAAAGTCCACGTCTTTCTTGTTATTTTAAATTGTATAACCTGCGAACAAGATAGTAATGAATACTCAATTACGGGATGAAAAAAGTCACGATCTCTGTACACATATATATAAGATAAGAAGTTCTAATAATAATTTGAATAGCTAAATGCGTCGTTCAGTACGTAGGTACAGAGTTTGTAGAGTCTGATCCTAGAACATTATAAGGCATTTTCCCAATCTTTGGTCAAGACATTGTGAACGAACAAAAAAAAAAAATATGTGAAGATATGATCCTAGAATACTAAGAGTGTCTTCACTTCTGGGGCACTTGATCAGAGTAAGTAAAACACAGAGAATCAGGTACTTACAGTTCATATTTGATTTGTTATAGGAGAACACGCTTGGGGACACTGTAGCCACGAAACCAAGCTAAGCTCTTGGTCTGCCAGAGAACGAAATGTAATTAGATAACATCCAAAAAGCTGATACATAAAGACTCAGATAACATAAGCTGTTATTGTCAGTCAGAGGCCATGCTAATCTTCACAAAAATCTGCAGTCCTTCCTTAGATCAATACAGCCAAAGCAGATTATGTGCGGACAGACACTACTGAAAATTGAGAGCTTTGGATGGAGCATCCATCTTACTAAACCAATGAAGCGCCGCATCTCTTCGTGATCTACGTTGCTCCCAAACGCATTTAGAGATATCTCCTTTATCTAGAAATTCCATTTGGTAATATCTGCCAAGGAAACCACGTCTTTCTTCGGCATTTTTGCAAAAAGTTCATAATCTTCATATATATGGTTATGCTCCCACTATAGAGGCATGGATGGTAGTAACATGAGAAACAAGGTGATAGAAGTGATACTGACGTATCCTCCTGTCTCAACTTTGAAACAAAACCATCAATTATAGATTCACAGCACATGTTTTTACAGGGCTTCACTCTAGCGTCAGAAATATTCCCCTTTTCTAATACCCATCAAATAGCGAGCTAATACGACACCCTGGAAAATTTCCGAATAGCCTCACTTAAATTCTCTGTTTATATATAACCACCTATCAAGGCGTACGTTTGGAGAAAACAAAGTGCATAAACGCCTTTGGATGTCTCACATATTAAAATTGCGTGCCTTGTCAGTTTGTCACACATTCCTGAACGAAAGAAACCATTTTATTCTCCCCCCACAAGGCGTAGATCATGGCGTTGTCAGAAGTTGTGGTTCTCTGGGGCATTTCATCGAACAGCTTCCTGGATTTAATCAATCTTACCGTTTTCCATATTGGCGGTGATCATCGCAGTCCAGGAAACTTCTTCCATAACGTTGTGATGTGAGAATTGCAGTCAACGAGGGGTTTGCTAGTGTTTCGGGAGTTGCGTGATTCCTAAGTTTCCGGCTTAGGAGTACGTAGAAAATAAAAAAGGGGGATTTGGAAGAAAAAAATGCCACAGATGTATCTGCAAAGAAAAGACGGGACGAAATAGCGGGAAATATTTAGGGCTCTGTCAGCGGAAGCCCTTCCGGTTGGCTTAGAAGGTTTCAACAGCGCATCAATTTAATTTCTTTTCCTTTTACCTAATGTGCTTCATTCTTGGCCTCGTTTTCCTTTTTCAAATACTACTACTTGTTATATTCAAATGAAACTGTATATATTAGTTAAGTATTTATAGCAAACTATGGATGAGATTTTATCAAGAAACAAAACCTATGAATAATTTGATTACTTACCTTCGGATGCTTCCAAGAATGCAACAAAACAGTAGCGTGATTAATAAAGAGAACCGAAATTATTGATTTACCGACATTTGTTATTTAATACGAGAGGCCACAAAGAAAATGAAGGAAAAAAGAGTGTACGATAATAATGACTTGATGTGATCTGATATGATATGCTTGTAAATCTATACCAAACGACCTTAACCATCAACTCAATATTCGTGTTGTGTAGAAATACATTACAATTCTATAAGAATATTGGGCTTGACTAATGCGTAAAATAATTTTATAATTTACGAATACTGTTTTAATTTCGATTGTAGAAGTCTATTGATGCCCGTTGGTGACACCTAAACGACTATACTTTAATCACTGGTTGTCGTTGATATCGCTATAACCAGCCACTACTGCTGACGAATCACGATTGCAAAACGAATATGATTTTGGCCTCTTAAGAACTACGAACGGAAAAGTTCATGAAACTTATGAAAAGCTATCATCAAAATACAAAGTTTTGAAGCAGATACATACTGTAGAATAATTCGACAAATCTTGGAGAATAATTAAAGGACATTAATTAAAGAAGACGAAAACAGAGGTGGAGACATGTGAACCGATCGATAATTGATGCGATGAAGATGGTGTGGGTCGGTCCACTAAAAGAACCACCACTCGTGCTATTGCTATAATGCTTCGAATCTCATTTATTCGGTCAAATCATTTCTTCTCCAACGTCCAACACCCACATGTGACACGTACCTTATCAAGCATATCGTAGACGTCCCAGAAAATTAAAGTTTTCTTTTTTATATCTTTAATATAAATTTAGTGTCGGTACGTTTATTGTAAGTGTGACATCCATTTGCACTACATCATATGTACTTGAAGCCAATATATATACGTTAGATATGCAATAGACCCGAACCGTTTTTATAGGCGTGTTAAATTGTGCATTCGTACAAAACTAAAAGAAAATAAATTATATATTAGTTAGATTTATATTATTTATTTTTAAATAGCTGTATATAGAGTTTTTACAAAATAGGAGAACGTTATGTTAAATTCTATTTTCTTTCTTTAGACCCAAAAAATCTGTTTTTCCTCTTGATAAAAGTATGAAAACTTTTATTCTAATAATTTCGATCGTTGAAAACGAAATGGTTGATAATACTATAACCTGACGTACATTATTCCTCTCAAAAGAGATTAAATTTAGGGCACAATAGAACTAACTAAACCACCACACACCATTGGTATTAAACCTTTTTTAATTTTTACACACAATTAGTACCTTAACATGTTATTATTTTTCTATATGGTAACTAATAAAATAGCTGGATTTCTACATTTTTATTACTAATTACATGGTTTTGTAGAATCCTGAACTGTGTTGAAAATCCGGTCATCTTATTTTCGTCACTTTAACGAATGAATACAAAAGAATTTCTTCGTTTTGCAATTATGGTTGGCTAAATATTTTACGTATATATGCTATTTTGTTAAACTTGTTTTTTCTTCTCATAATTATGTTGTTACCAATCATTTTTAAAAGAAAAAGGAAAATGGCGATGGAGAATTAAGAATCGAAGTTTGACATTTCATTCAATTTTCCGGTAGAAATCTTCTTCAAGAATAAAATCTTTCATGAAAAACAATCACTTAGTGGATATTTTACAGTAGTGGCATTTTCTTTGTCTACATAATAGTAGCGGTATTATCCGCAGCATATCAAAAAGTACTCATTTTCAAAATAAAATAAATTTACGTCCGTTGATTTGTTCCCATATTAATTGCAAACACGATAAAGTAGATGTCTCGGCTTTGTTTCTTCGCCTGTCCTAAACCATATCTATTAGTGGGCTATGCATTATACCAAACTTGTAAGATCTTGCCTATACGCATATTCTTGGACACTGGAAATTTGACATTCAACTAATTTTCTAATTATAATATATGACCATGATTTAATTTCATTCAGTCATGTCTCCTCGATGGTCCATTATCAGCTTTTAGCCTCCTCGATGGTCCATTATCAGTTAGGCCAAAAGCTATAATATTATCCCATTCTTATTCTTCATTATATATTAGAATCATCATTATATCACATTACATATGATCACATGATTGGTCGTGTAGTGTGGGGAGACATCTTATCTCATACGCCAATCTGCCTAATTAATTAATTTATACCTTTCCCTATATATAAGACCTTAGCTTTGGCTCAAGTTATAATATATTCTCCAAGTTATATATAGTTGCTCTTCTTAGCTGTTTTTCTTTTCTCACAAATGGCGTCTGTGCAATATGGTTTGGATCAAGGCATGGAGATTTTCAACGATGAGCTAATGATCATGTCGTTTTTGGAAGAAGAATCGCCTCTCGAAAATCATAGTAGCGTTAACGAAGAGGAAGAAGAGAAATTAAACCGCGTGATTAGATCGCTAGAAGTGGAGATCAACATGAGTTCTCCGACCACAGAATCTCGGAAATTGGATCTCCAAGAGATCACAAAACCCGGTCTTGAAGATGATTTCGGGTGGCTGAACGACTTTGACATTGGTGTTGTTTCGTCACAAAATGATGATGAGATGATGAAATGGTGTACGGAACTTTCTTACATGGATGGAGTAGATAGTAGTGTTCTTGATATTGAAGGTAGTGATTATTATTCTCATATTAACTATGGACTTACATTTGAGGAACCAACTCTTTCTCTGTGGCAAGAGAATAATAATGATGTAGTTATGTATTGATTGGTTTCGTAAAGTCCTAATATAACAAAAGCTGTTTCAATATCAATTGATTATATAAATAATGTAACGATCACTAGAGAATACTAATTACCAAAACTAGCATATGTATCAACATGAGTTGGATACAAATATATACTTCAGAGTAGATGACAAAAAAAAAATATACTTCAGAGTTCAGTCACAAGAAAATTTTATGATAAAAACCTTCGAAATATGATTAGGAACAACATCAACATGAAGTTAAAAAATTTCACCCAGAATAATTGATTGGATTTCATATTTTCCATACATAATGAATGCATATTCGCATAATCAACCTTTTGTTTCTTTCGCCATATTCGCATAATTACTCTCTCTTTTTTTCCACAAACGATTCGTATAATTAATGTCAAAGTTATATAAGGACTGGGATTTACCATAATCTCTAACAGCCTGCGGAATGTTCTTCAACAGTTTTGAATTTTAATTTGCTTTTACCTGGTTATTGATAATTCGTAATTGTTGGTTTGAGATCATTTATTTCACCTTGGAATTAGTCCTTTAATGGATTAACTTGTATCCTAAGGCTAAGTCAGTTGCATTTAGCCATTTACTATTGTAACTGGGTAACTCTCATTGTCATCAATGAATTGGGAAAACAAAATATGTATACAAAGAGAGGCAATGTCACTGCGATGTTAATTTTAACAAATCATCATATTATCAAGTGATATAATACACAGAAGTCAGTAACAACAATTACAAACGTAAAATATGGCTTGCTTACATGACAGAAAGCCAATGGGCCAACAGGATGGACCATGGGCTTCCGAGCAACTATTCCAAGAATATTAGCGGATAGGCTTAAAATCTTCTCTACATATTAGGCCCAATCATCACACTAAAACGAGCTACACGTTTTTGTTAGTATAACTTCAAACTACAAAACTACCACCGCCAATCGAGTTTCACTAGAGAGAGCTCTATGCACTAGTAGATGATATGATTCCGCTATTGTAAATTATAGTATGAAACAAAAAGAACTAACTACACCATCATCCAAAATCTTGTTGTTTAAAAAAAAATAAAGTTATTACCATAAAGAGTTTTGTTTTGTTTCGTTAACTTGTTTTTCTTAATCAAAACAACTCGATCGTCTTGATTTGGTCTTTTGGTATATTCTTAGTGACTAAGAAATAGATACATATGCACATCAACTCCGGAAGTATATGCTTTTATTTTCCAATTTATTAATATTCAAGATTTTGCTGCTTTACAGTCAATCAACTTTTTCTATGTTTTTCTCTTTTTTCCATGCACGTTGGTATTATGGAGTAAACTATTGCTGTGATACCCCCATTGTTAGTTTCTTTAACAACGATTTAGTAAAAAAAAAGAAAATTTGTTTTGAAGAAAACTACGTACACCGAATCTCTGTTTTTGCATATCCTATTATCTTTCGCTTTAACCTTTCCTTTATTTTGTTTCTTTTGGAGAAAAAGCTTACTTAAGTTAATTAAAAAAGTCCTTTTCTCACTTTAATCCTACTTTCTGTCATCTAACACCAATTATGCAAGCGAATTAACACTTCTACTCTAATATAAATCTCATCTTTGCCCGTATATGATAATGATTTCATTCATTTAATCACAACATGTAGTAAGCAAACTTAATTTGGACACACTTTTACAAATTAATAATAGATTTATCTGAAAATCGAGGTTACCAACTATCCTAACTTCACATTGCATGTTAAAACATGTTTGTTTGTGTGTGTGTGTGTGTGAGTGATGCAAACTCATCTAAACTAATAAAAAAGCTGGTTTAGTTTAGTTTTTTTTTTTAATATCAGGAGTACCTACCTATAAAAAGAAAGACTAAAAAGAAATGTTAACTCTTTTATTAGAAAAAGACTGTTTCACATTTGCGAAATGGTTTATTAAAAAAAAACTTATTGTACGTCTGTTCCCAAAAAATATATCACTTCAAATCAAGAATTTACAATATGGGAATTTAGTAAGAAATTTCAGCCAGCTTACACTCTCTGAAGAGTTAATTTAATTATTTTATTTTATTAAAATGCAAATATTTCGGGACTTTGAAATTACATTGTTTTGGTGGGAAATGCGATCTTTTCTTTAATCACCAACTACGCTTAACGTTTTCCCTCCCAAAAAAGAACGTCTCCAACTAATAAAAGAAAAGCAAAAAGCCAAAAAAGAAATCGCACTCTACCATCATCATCATCATCATCATCCTCTCTCTCTCTCTCTCCCTATAAAAAAAAAGAAAAAGAAAAAATCGGCCCTTTTTCAAAAATTTCCGCCATGGAAACTCACCTCGCTAAGCAATTGCCACTTTATATAATAAACCCATCAATCTCCACTCATCTCCCCCCTCCCTCCCGAATGCTTCCCTCCAAAACCCGTAGAATCAGCTTCCCTTTGATTTCTCCCAAACAATGTCTCACGAAATCGTCCCCGTTGATCCCATCGATGTCCCGAGCACGAGCTACTCACGGCCGATTTTGGGTCGGGAAGATTCGCCGGAACGGCAACACCAGTTCACTAGATCCCTCACTTTCCGGGAACACGTGTCGGAGCCATTTGAGAGCGAGAGGCTTCCGGCTACATTAGCCTCCGAGATTCAGAGGTTTCTTCGTATTGCCAACTTGGTTGAGTCTGAAGAACCTCGTATTGCTTATCTATGTGAGTTTCACTCTCTCTCACTACTGTAAAGGCCCAACCTTTTCTTCTTCATATACCAACGTTCTCTGCTTAAAGATTGAAGCTTTCCATTTGCAGGTCGGTTTCATGCGTTTGAGATAGCTCACCACATGGATAGAAATTCCACTGGGAGAGGTGTACGGCAGTTCAAAACTTCTCTTCTTCAAAGGCTTGAACAGGCAAGTCTTGTGTTTTTTTGGAGGGGATCAATATATGCCGAATCAGATGAGTGATGTTCAGTGTTTTCCTTTTAGGATGAAGAGTTTACTGTGGGAAGAAGAAAGGAGAAGAGTGATGTTCGAGAACTCAAACGTGTTTATCATGCTTACAAAGAATACATCATCAGACACGGTGCAGCTTTCAATTTGGATAATAGGTATTCCCACACTCTACTAGCTATTCTTCTACTTCTGTTTCAGCTAGCCAACACTCACCTTTGGAATTTTTTCTTAAATAGTCAGCGAGAGAAGTTGATTAACGCACGCAGAATTGCTTCTGTGTTATATGAAGTTCTTAAGACTGTTACAAGTGGCGCTGGCCCTCAGGTTCTGGCCTCCTTTTGTTCGATTCTCTCCACTTGAATCTGTATATCTAACTTGTGCCTTCGGTTTTTGTATACTTGTGTAGCTAACCTTGAGATTTCGGTTTCTTATAGGCCATTGCGGATAGAGAAAGTATTCGAGCTAAATCTGAATTCTATGTGCCGTATAACATTCTTCCTCTTGACAGAGGAGGGGTACACCAAGCAATTATGCATCTGCCTGAGGTATAATAAACATATATGGCCTCATGTGGAGAGCGAGTTATTTTGTAGTAGTAGTATGCATCGGTTCTGCCACACGGTATTTTGGAAATTTCATAGTGAAAAGTGTTCCTTTCTGTCCTGAACTACAGATTAAAGCTGCTGTTGCAATTGTACGTAACACTCGTGGGTTGCCTCCTCCAGAGGATTTTCAGAGACACCAGCCTTTTGTGGATTTATTTGAATTTCTGCAGTACGCATTTGGTTTTCAGGTACTTGTCAGGAACTTGTTATCGGTATTGTAAAGACTGTAATTAGATACGGTAACCAAACTTTCGATTTATCTTTATTCTAGAGTGGAAATGTTGCCAATCAAAGAGAACATATGATCCTACTACTCAGTAACACCATTATACGGCAACCTCAGAAACAGTCTTCACAACCGAAGGTGTTGTTATTATTCGCCCTCTTCGTCGAATTGATTTATTCCTCCATCTTTGAAATTGGAAGTAATTTTAATTCTTTTGATCAGTCTGGTGATGAGGCAGTAGATGCATTGATGAAGAAATTTTTCAAGAACTACACAAGCTGGTGCAAGTTTCTTGGGAGAAAAAATAACATCAGGTACTCTTACCATATCTTTTTTTTTTACTCTATTGACATCTTGTGTCGTTTCATCGCTTTAGGCCGTGTTTATATCTAACTGTCTGACCTCACAATCCACCTGCAGGTTGCCCTGTGTGAAAAAGGAAGCCCTACAATATAAAACACTTTACATAGGACTCTACCTTCTCATATGGGGAGAAGCTTCGAATTTGAGGTTCATGCCAGAGTGCCTATGTTATATTTTCCATCAAGTAAGCTGAAAACTTATGTTTATATGTTTTTAGTACCTCTTCTTCAAAAGTTTATCAGTCAAATCTGATCAATATCTGCAACAATGATGTTGATGTTAATTCAGATGGCATATGAATTACATGGAGTTTTAGCCGGTGACGTTAGTATGATAACTGGGGAGAAGGTCGTTCCAGCATACGGTGGAGCAAACGAAACTTTCCTTGTGAAAGTAGTTACTCCGATATACAAAGTTATCGAAAAGGTGATCTTCTTTTTGATGGAGTGCTTGACGTTAAACCTAAAATTGAGTAGTCAATTATAAAGTTTATGTCTGCAGGAAGCTGAGAAGAACAAGAATGGAACTGCTGATCATTCTATGTGGAGAAACTACGATGATCTGAACGAGTTTTTCTGGTCAGAACATTCACTATCTTATGTCTCTTTGCTACCATATCTGTGTTAAAAAGCCTGGAACATAATTAATCATACTTGTTACGTCTTCCACAGGTCTATTGAATGCTTCGAATTAGGTTGGCCAATGCGTTCGGAACATGATTTTTTCTGTGTAGAATCGTTAGATACCAGTAAACCAGGGAGATGGAGAGGAAAGCTTAGATTTCGCAAGGAGACAAAGAAAACAGATGAAGAAATGGAGGATGACGAAGAACTTGGGGTACATATCCTAGTAACTTATGAAGACATCACTTCCCTGATTAGCATTTGCATATACACACTAAGTAATCTTAAGGATAATGAAACCTTTTCATCAGTAGCTGTTCATTGTGTCATAGCAGTATGGTGTTCCTAGCTTGTTGAAGAGACTACGGAGCATATTATCGCTTAAAATCTAAGTAAGCACATTATTCAAATCGGTTAATTCATTTGTTCAGAATTCAGTAAATTAGGAACTTGGGTTGTCATTAGGAATAACGTTCTTAGGTTCAGCAAGTTGCATTGCTCTTAGAATCATAATAAAAGCTTATCTTGTATGTCTCATCACGTTACATAGGTATATTTTTCCTCGTCTCATATGATATTCTCGTTACTGCAGCCTATCACTGAGGAACAAACTAAAACAACCCAAAGATGGCTAGGGAAGACAAATTTTGTAGAGACTCGTTCCTTCTGGCAGATATTCCGGAGCTTTGACAGAATGTGGAGTTTCTTTGTTTTGTCTCTACAGGTTCCTCTTCTTCTGCTCTTTCATCTTTCAAATAACATATCCAAGTATATATTTACAGATTATGAAATTCTTATTTCCCTTTCAGGCATTGATAATTATGGCTTGTCATGATGTGGGATCTCCACTCCAAATTTTCGAAGCCAACATATTTGAAGATGTCATGAGCATTTTCATTACTTCTGCATTTCTAAAGCTTATAAAAGGTTATTAGAAATTTTATTAATGTAAAAACCAAGATACACTACTAATTGCTGACATTTTAAAAGTTTTGTCGCAGGTACTCTTGACATAATCTTCAAGTGGAAAGCCAGAACCACAATGCCAATCAATGAAAAGAAGAAGCAGATGGTGAAGTTGGGTTTTGCTGCGATATGGACTATTATTCTACCAGTGCTGTATTCTCATTCAAGAAGGAAATACATTTGTTATTTTACAAATTACAAAACCTGGCTTGGTGAATGGTGTTTTTCTCCGTATATGGTGGGAGTCACGATATACCTGACAGGAAGTGCGGTTGAGTTGGTCTTGTTTTTCGTTCCTGCCATCAGCAAATACATTGAGACCTCGAATCATCACATTTTCAAAACTTTGTCGTGGTGGGGACAGGTACTTTAATCTCAGGAACTCTATACTTTTGTGCAGTTACTCACGGTTGAGGGTTTAAGCGGCATACTGTATTGAACAGTTTCTTCAGTCAATCTGTTTTACTATTGGTGTATTTCAAACTCACTTCACTTTACTATCATCCGATTGCTATATAAATTGCTAGCTGATTTCCTGCAGCCTAGGTTGTTCATTGGGCGAGGAGTGCAAGAAACTCAGATATCGCAATTCAAGTATGTCTCATGCGCAAAAGGTGTTACTTTGTTAATCATGTATTTAGGTTTCTGTGGTTTTGATTTTCTTTCTGTTCAGGTACACTTTATTTTGGATTCTGGTTCTCCTGACCAAGTTTGGTTTCAGCTATGCATTTGAGGTAGCTGAAACTGATGCCATTTCCAAATAGGCCCCAATAATAAATGATGTTGTATACATAGACTTCAAACAGTATCTTACATTCGTTATAATCATAAAATGCAGATAAAGCCTTTGATAGAACCTACACGACTGATAATGAAAGTTGGCGTGCGGAATTATGAATGGCATGAAATTTTTCCAGAAGGTTTACTCTAATACCTTTGACTTCTTTTTTTCTGTTTTAAAGTATGCATTGCGGCGCACTAAATAACTTTTTTTCTCCTTTCATAGTGAAGAGTAATGCTGCTGCAATAGTTGCAGTATGGGCGCCAATCATGGTGGTGAGTTTCTAGCTCCATGCATGTACTAAAAATATGAGTGTGCATGATAAACTATCGCTTAACTTCTATTCTGAAACAAATTTTGAATTCTCAGGTCTACTTCATGGATACGCAAATATGGTACTCAGTTTTCTGTACTATCTTTGGTGGGCTGTATGGAGTTCTGCATCACCTTGGTGAGGTAAGCACAGATTGCTTCAATGCGAGAGTTGTTATTTTGTGCAGTTCCTGGCCTGGTGTAGCTGTTTCCAAGTTAATATGTTCCTTTATTTTCTATTCAGATTCGCACTTTAGGCATGTTGAGAGGCCGGTTTCACACTTTACCATCTGCTTTCAATGCATCCCTTATTCCACACTCAATGAAAGATGAGAAAAGGAGAAATCAAAGAGGCTTTTTCCCCTTCAGTTTTGGCAGGGTAAGAGGTTTTCTGAATCGATCACGTGTATAGCCGTAGGACTAATTTGCATATTTGAGTTCCGTATTAAGAAGTCCAATTTTTTCCTTTCCAGGGGTCTGACGGCCAGAAAAATAGTATGGCCAAGTTTGTCTTGGTCTGGAACCAAGTCATTAACAGTTTCAGAACAGAAGATCTGATAAGTAACAAGTAAGTGTCTCTCCATTGTCTTGTTTGCATATATAGACATATAGATAGGTATCATATAAGTGTAATATTTTATCATCAGGGAATTAGATTTGATGACGATGCCAATGTCATCGGAGGTATTATCAGGGATCATCCGTTGGCCCATTTTCCTCCTTGCAAATAAGGTACATTGCTTACAAAGTTTCTACAAATTTTGTTTTTGGTGGTAATTTCGGTTTGTTGGTAAATATAGCTACCCCATCTTACTAGTTTTCAACAGCTCTGAGCATTGCAAAAGATTTTGAGGGGAAGGATGAGGTTCTTTATCGAAGGATTCGGAAGGACGAGTACATGTACTACGCAGTAAAAGAATGCTATGAATCACTGAAGTACATCCTTCAGATTCTTGTTATTGGTGATCTCGAGAAAAAGTAAAGCCTTATCGTCCCTTACTGTAGTTACACTTTTTTACTTCATTTTCTCATGGCTTCAGTATGTAATTTATATCTTTGACATTGCCTCAGGATCATATCTGGGATAATAAACGAGATAGAGGAAAGCATCAGACAGTCAAGTTTTCTTGAAGAATTTAAGTTGAAAGAGCTCCCAGCTTTGCATGAAAAATGCATTGAGTTGGTTCAACTTCTGGTAATCGGTCTTGTGGTGTTGCTAAGATTTAATATTTTGTTTCGTTTCATAAAGTTATAGTGAGTTCCAACCTTCTCTACATTCCAGATTGAGGGGAGTGAAGAGCAACTCCATGTTGAGAAAATTGAAGAGCAGCATAGTAAACTTGTAAAGGCTCTTCAAGATATCTTTGAGCTTGTAACAAATGATATGATGGTACATGGTGACAGGTTAGTGCATTACGAAGCTCCTGGAGCCTCTGTTCCTTTTTAGTTCTCTCTCTGTAAAAAAGGTGAATTTACTTAATAATTCTGTAAATGTTTAGAATTCTGGATTTGCTCGAGCCTCGGGAGGGGTCAGAAGAGGACACCGAAATTTTTATGAGGGTTATAGAACCACAGTTGTTTGAATCCTACGGAGAACGGAGGTGCATTCATTTTCCACTGCCAGATAGTGCTTCATTGAGTGAACAGGTACACTGTGATCTTGCTGCAATGGGTTCTTCGTTCAAGCGTTTCAATCCTGTGAAATAATGCTGCAGTGTGCTGATGTTTCTAATTTTGTTTTGGCAGATCCAGCGGTTTCTGTTGTTGTTAACCGTCAAAGATAGTGCAATGGACATACCAGAGAACTTAGATGCTCGACGACGCATATCTTTCTTTGCTACCTCGCTTTTCATGGATATGCCCGACGCTCCTAAAGTACGCAATATGATGTCATTCAGGTCTGCCTTCACAACTTTCCCTTCAGAAAAATTATATAGATTCGTGGATCATCAACTGATGGCCAACACTTTGGTTGCAGTGTTTTGACACCGCATTATCAGGAGGATATTAACTTTTCAACGAAGGAACTACATTCCGCCAAGTCTAGCGTGTCAATCATCTTTTATATGCAGAAGATTTTTCCAGGTAAAATCATGTTCATTTTGAGTGATAAATGTCTTCTCTGTTCGTGTTTGAAAATTTTCTTATCTTTGGGTTGTTAGATGAGTGGAAAAACTTTCTGGAGCGAATGGGATGTGAGAATTTGGACGCACTAAGGAGAGAGGGTAAAGAAGAAGAGCTTCGAAACTGGGCATCATTTCGTGGACAAACTTTGAGTAGAACAGGTGAGAAACGTTACCAATATGTGCAAATTTCCTAATGGACACTAATTACTCATATACAGTGAACTAACAAGTTTTACTCTGTTTTCATGCTTAACACAGTTCGTGGTATGATGTATTGCCGAGAAGCTCTGAAATTGCAGGCTTTCCTTGACATGGCCGATGATGAGGGTTTGTCATCTTGACTCTCCTCTCTGATCTTTGCAAGAACTTCTGTTTGGATAACTGATTCTAATGCAGTCTAGCTGTTTCTCCTTTAGATATTCTTGAAGGATATGACGATGTGGAGCGAAGTAACCGACCTTTAGCCGCACAACTTGATGCATTGGCAGATATGAAATTCACATATGTTGTCTCTTGTCAGATGTTTGGAGCCCAAAAATCAGCCGGAGATCCTCACGCACAAGACATACTCGACTTGATGATAAAGTAAGCTGTCACTGTTATGTAATCAAAAGTCATTCATTAGACATGATCTCAGATAGATTCAGTAGACAGAGTTTGTACATGCTTTCCTAAAGCCACGTTACATGATGTGTTGCACTTAGGTACCCATCCCTCCGTGTTGCATACGTTGAGGAGAGGGAAGAAATCGTGTTGGATAATCCGGAGAAGGTTTACTACTCTATATTGGTGAAAGCTGTCAACGGTTTTGATCAGGTATCAAACGCTATTCTACAATTCATGATAATTTGATGTGCAAGTTGAATTGTAAAATCTTTGGCACATGGTAACTTGGTTGCGTTAATTTAGGAAATATACCGTGTCAAACTTCCTGGACCACCTAACATCGGAGAGGGGAAGCCTGAGAATCAAAATCACGCCATAATTTTCACTCGAGGTGAAGCACTTCAGACTATTGACATGAACCAAGTAAGTTTTCTGCATCTTTGATGTACAATTGATGAACAACCTTTTCGTCTTCTCAAACTTCACATAAATGTTAGGATAACTACCTGGAAGAGGCTTTCAAAATGAGAAATCTACTTCAAGAATTTCTTCGGAACCGTGGAAGAAGACCTCCAACAATTCTTGGGTTAAGGGAACACATCTTTACTGGAAGGTTTATTCTCCACAGACATCCATATAAATATCTTCCTCCCTTAAAATACAAGGAGTGAATCATAAGCAGGGAGTTTACTGAGTTCTCTGATATTGCAGTGTTTCTTCTCTAGCATGGTTCATGTCGTATCAAGAAACCAGTTTTGTCACAATCGGTCAAAGGCTTCTTGCTAATCCTCTCAGGCAATAATTCCTCAGTCCTAAACCCTCAAAATCACAGTTTCCATTTGCTAAGGCCACAAAAACTAAACTCTTTTCATTGATTTACAGAGTCCGGTTTCACTATGGGCATCCTGATGTCTTCGACAGAATATTTCACATAACTAGGGGTGGTATCAGTAAAGCATCAAGAACTATAAACTTGAGCGAGGACGTTTTCGCCGGTATGAAATTGCACATTACGGAGTTCTTTCACATATATTTGGTAAGGTGTACTTGTACTTACATTCTTCCTTGTATTATGTAGGTTATAATACAACTCTACGACGTGGATGCATAACCTACAATGAGTACCTTCAAGTTGGAAAAGGTCGTGATGTTGGCCTCAATCAGATCTCGAAGTTTGAAGCCAAGGTGGCTAACGGAAACAGCGAGCAGACTATTAGCCGTGACATATACCGTTTAGGACAACGTTTTGATTTCTTCAGAATGTTGTCTTGTTATTTCACAACAATTGGATTCTACTTCAGTAGCTTGGTAACGTCCATGAAACTTTAGCTGAATAATAACGCTTCCTTGTCTCAGTTGTGGATGAGCTCTAATTTTTTGCTGATGTTTGTACAGATTTCAGTGATCGGGATTTATATCTATCTCTATGGTCAACTCTACCTCGTGCTCAGTGGGTTGCAGAAGACGCTTATTCTTGAGGCCAAGGTGAAGAACATAAAATCATTGGAAACAGCCCTTGCCTCTCAATCATTTCTTCAGCTAGGACTCTTGACCGGTTTACCGATGGTTATGGAGATTGGATTGGAGAAAGGATTTCTAATAGCCTTTCAAGATTTCATACTCATGCAGCTTCAGCTTGCTGCATTCTTCTTCACATTCTCTCTAGGAACCAAAACGCATTACTTTGGCAGAACAATTCTCCACGGAGGCGCCAAATACAGACCCACGGGGCGTAAAGTAGTGGTGTTCCACGCCAACTTCAGTGAAAACTACAGATTATATTCGCGTAGCCACTTCATCAAAGGGTTTGAGCTCATCATTCTTCTGGTGGTGTACGAGTTGTTCAAGCATACATCTCAAAGCAACATGGCTTACTCATTCATCACTTTCTCAGTGTGGTTCATGTCCCTTACTTGGTTATGCGCCCCGTTTCTCTTCAACCCTTCAGGCTTTACCTGGGAAATAATAGTTGGTGATTGGAGAGATTGGAACAGGTGGATCAAAGAGCAAGGTGGGATAGGGATTCAGCAAGACAAGAGCTGGCAATCTTGGTGGAACGATGAGCAAGCCCATCTTCGTGGCTCTGGAGTTGGTGCTCGCTGTTTGGAGATAATTTTGTCTCTCAGGTTCTTTGTGTATCAGTATGGTCTGGTCTATCACCTTGACATCACCCAAAGCAGCACGAATATTATAGTCTACGCGCTTTCTTGGGTCGTAATCCTCGCCACCTTTCTCACAGTCAAGGTAAATCTCTCATCTCTCCTTGCTCTTTGTCAGGTAAAAGAAAGCAGAACCAAAGTCAAGCTATAGAAACAAATCTCTCTATTTTTTCTTGCAGGCCGTTGACCTCGGGAGGCAACTGTTCAGCACAAGAAAGCATCTTGTGTATCGTTTCTTCAAAGTCTTTGTCTTCGTAAGCATTCTAACAGTCATTATCACGCTATCAAACATCTGTCATCTCTCTATCAAGGACCTTATAGTCTCTTGCTTAGCTTTCTTGCCTACCGGTTGGGGTCTGATTCTGGTACCAATCCTCCCCAATTCACTCGTTGTTTCTCTATCTAAAACAACACATTTCGTTTCTTATGGAATTAATTGTTGCAGATTGCACAAGCCGTCAGGCCGAAGATAGAAGGGACGAGCTTATGGGAGTTCACACAGGTTCTAGCTCGAGCATATGACTACGGAATGGGAGTTGTTCTGTTTGCACCAATGGCTATCTTAGCATGGCTTCCAATCATTTCTGCGTTTCAAACAAGGTTTCTCTTCAATGAAGCTTTTAACAGAAGGCTTCAGATTCAACCTATTCTTGCGGGGAAGAAGAAGAAATAGATGCCTCTCTTCTTTCTTCCACGCCATTGCTTTGTACATCTTTGTAACTACTTCACTTATTAAATTACTCTGTACAAAAATCCTAACTCTTGATACAAAACATTTCACCGGTGTTCACTGTAGACTGTAGTTAATTAAGGGTGGATATTAAACCGATCTGAACCGAATTCAAAAGATGCCTCAATTGAAGCGCATCAAAAAAATTTTGGTAATAATTTTCTCAAATCTGGATAAACCGAACTAAAATCAATCTTAACTTCTTAATCCTCACAAACCACGTAATAAAATCGGACAAGTTTTGCCAAACCGAAATATCTAAAACATTAAACCACTTGGTTCAAGTGTTCCGCCAATACATAAACAGTTTCGCGGTTACAAGCGTCTCTAGGAAAAAAAAGAAACAAAATGATTCTTCGGAGGCTTCTTCTGTTTGCAACACGGAACTCAAATCCCAGAAGAAGCGAACCACTTTCTGCTTCTGTTATACGTCTTCTCTCATCTTCTTCTGATAGACATACGGCGTCGCAACGATACACCGGTGACGATAAACTCGCCAGGCTAAAGCACAAGGACTGGTTGGCGCCAAACGAGGTTTTGAAAATCTTCGAAAACGTCAAAGATCCGAGCTTTCTTATCCCGGCGTACCAACATTACTCCAAACGCAAAGATTATCAACCGAATGAGTCTCTCTACGCCCTTATGATCAACAAGTTGGGGCAAGCCAAGATGTTCGACGAAATCGAAGAGGTCATGAGAAGTGTAAAGCTCGAGAAAAGGTGCCGTTTTTCTGAAGAGTTCTTCTACAACTTGATGAGGATTTACGGTAACTTAGCCGGAAGAATCAACCGAGCGATCGAGATTCTCTTTAGTATGCCGGATTTCGGATGCTGGCCAAGCACCAAAAGCTTCAATTTCATCTTGAACCTGCTTGTTAACGCGAAGTTGTTCGACGAGATTCATAAGATCTTCGTGAGTGCTCCTAAGCTGGGTGTGGAAATCGATGCATGTTGCTTGAACATACTCATCAAAGGGCTGTGCGAGAGTGGGAATTTGGATGCTGCACTCCAACTGCTCGACGAATTTCCTAAACAAAAGTCACGGCCTAACGTGATGACGTTTTCACCCTTAATACGTGGTTTCTGTAACAAGGGCAAGTTCGAGGAAGCTTTTAAACTGTTGGAGAGGATGGAGAAGGAACGTATCGAGCCAGACGCTATCACGTTCAACATTTTGATTTCAGGTCTTAGGAAAAAAGGTAGGGTTGAAGAAGGGATTGATCTTTTGGAGAGGATGAAGCTGAAAGGGTGTCAACCAAATCCCGGGACTTATCAGGAGGTGTTATATGGTCTCTTGGATAAGAAGAGGAACTTGGAAGCTAAAGAGATGATGAGTCAGATGATTTCATGGGGTATGAGACCTAGTTTCTTGTCGTACAAGAAGATGGTTCTGGGGCTCTGCGAAACCAAGTCGGTTGCGGAAATGGACTGGGTCTTGAGGGAAATGGTGAATCATGGTTTTGTTCCAAAAACAGGGATGTGGTGGAAAGTTCTTCGCTGTGTTGTAGTTGCGAAGAACAATGAGTCTCAAGCAGCTTTGGATCGCATTTTAGATTGCCAGGAAACTCCTGGATAAGGTTAATGCTGTATTATTTAACAAAGGTACCGAGAAAGCTATTCCTCTCCTGCATAACTTTTTATTATATACATTCTGCGCTTCCCACTTCCCAGAGTCAGAGTATAAGTTAACGTCCCCGTTTACCTAGTTAACGTTGACGTTTTACCAAACTTGATTATTCGTAGTCAACATAAGACATTATTTGTGAATACTGAATACACACAGTTAGAAGGTAAAGTCCATTAAAACAACTATGTAATTAAGAAAATAGCTAAAATTTTATCAAAACTATATGTCCTGTAGCATTAAAGTGGTATTAATGATCGTTTGATCCTTACCAACTATATTTGATAATTAATTAAAAATATTTAACATATAATACATATTATAATCTATTTATATAGTGTAAGTATGTACCTATATCTACACTATAGAAACAATATATATGTACACGAAATAATTAATATAATGCTATTTTCGTCTTACCATCAATTTCTTATTTTTCTGTTTAAATTTTTCATTTTCGCTATATATCTCTATATATTATATAATTATCATTTTTTCATTTTTAATTCTTTTTCATCTCTATCTATCTCTACCTATCACTTGATGATGACACTTTTTAATACTAATTATCATTCTCAAATCTTAATTTCTCTGCAAAAAAAATAAAATTTTCACCTACCAACACATCCAAATTTCTTTAAAAACAATTTTATGATAAAATTCAGTTAAAATCAAAAAGAGAAGATGTAAAAGTTCACAGATTTATGGAAGAAGCATCACGAATACGAAGTCCATGATCTATGTTCATAGAAATTGGTATGAAGTTATTAACAAATAGTGAGAAACTGATCATATAATATTTGTGTACATTATTGATATAATTTTAAGGTTACCAGCTAACATTATACATTTATGTCTAAGAAAATTATTAACTAGTTAATATTTTATTACTTAATAACTATAGGTGTATATGAAAACTGTTAACCAGTTAGCATAAATGTATGTCTAATATTATAATTAGCAGTTAATCTCTTTAGAATGTTAAACTGTTAACCAGTTAATAATCTTATTATTTGAAAAATGTATGTCTAATACTATACTTGACAAGTATAAGCGTATAAGTAATAGGTTATTAACCGATTAATCATTATATTATCTGAAAACATTGGTGTTGTATGTCTGTGAATGCATAAAAAAATTGTTAACCAGTTAACATCATAAAACTATCTAATATATTTGACAAGTATAATCTCTTTAGAATATTAAACTGCTAACCAGTTAATAATCTTATTATCTGAAAATGTATGTGTAATACTATATTTGGCAAGTGTAGGTATATATGTAAGAGGTTGTTAATGAGTTAATCATTATATTATCTAAAAATATTGATGTTGTATGTCTCTCTGCGTCGGAATTATTACTTTGAATATTGAAAAATGTATCGTGATATTGTTGTGGTTATAAGCAGAACATGATTGGATATGTAAAATTAGAGTTGTTACCATCATAAAAACTGAAGAAATCAAACTATCATATTTGGTATCCAATCTCTTAATTTGAGAAAGTTAATTTAACTATAGAGTTTATAACTCTTTTGTTTATTATCTTCTGCTTTTTCAGATTTTTTTCTTATGATTTGTTCTAATTTTATTTGTTATAGGAGAAAATAGATATAGAAAGAGATGAAAAAGACAAAAAAAAAAAAAAAAAAAAAANAAAAAAAAGAATGAGAAGAAAATTGCTTTGTTTACTCCGTCCCATATAAATTACAATTTTATGTATATAAATATATATTACTTACATCTATATATATGTAATTGTATATGTAAATATTAGGGGTATTATCGGGTTTAATAAAACTAACCAGTGTAAGAATATTAGTTTAACTATTTACTTAATTATGCAAAATTTTTATATGTGGTTTCTAAATATTCTAGAAGGTAAGTAGAGTGCTGTATGTAATTGTTTGCTTGGTTGGTTATTGTTTGAAAGATAACTTATTATTTATTTTGTTGTGGTTTTGTAGGTGGAGGTGTTGTCCACTTTATCTGAAGTTAATAAATTCAAAACTTGAAACATGAAGTATAGCCAAATTTCGTCTTTTTAGGAAAAACACAATTTATGGTCGAAAGATGTAATAAAGACTAAAATATGAGGATACCGGAATAGTTTCAAAAGCCAGTGATAAATCGTGAGAATACTTAGAATACTTAAATTTTTATATTTCTATATGTTATCTAAAGATGAAATTTTAATTTTTAGATGAGACAGAGTTAGTACAAAATAAATTTTTTTTTTTTTTTACAATTTCAGTTGACAGTAATATTGTTATGACTCTTTTTTCTACATTTATAGCATTCTGATGTCAGTCCACAAGACACTATTATCTTATTACAAGTTGTTAATAGGTGGCGCTTATGTACTTTTCACATCATCTAATCCAAAATAAAATTATAAAATTAAATATTTTGTTGTTTTGTTCTCTATTGCAATTAGTTTTATTAATTTTAAACGACTTTACAAACATTAAATATCGGATGTTGGATAAAAATAGAGACATCAAATATCGATGTCTGAATCATGTTTTAATTAGAAAATTTTTATTACTAATTTTCTGTGGAACTATTAAATTCAATATGGTTGCAAAGTTGAGTAGGCTTATGAATCTCTTGGTTTAAATGATTATGTATAACAAGAAGTTGTACACAGTTTTTTTAAGCTTATCTCGTTAGATTCTTTGTTTTCGTTTTAGTGTTTTCTAACTGCTTCGGTGATTAATCCAGTGTGCTTTTAGATTGATTTAGTTAAGTTTGTTTTGTTTTTATGTTCTTTGTTTGTCTCTGAATAAATTTATTAATGCCAGTTTTAAACTCCTGTATAATTCTTGGGTTTTAGACTTCTGCAAAATTTTCGAACTTTGGTTGTAACTACTGTTGAATGTTATAAAATCTTACTAGTGTTAAAAAACAAAAGGTACACAGTTTTCTATACCTTAACAACAAAACCAATATCCTAATTCCTAAAACTGTAACTCTCCATCTCTCTCTATGTTCACTAGGAGTCTAAGAAGAACAGAATAATTAATTTTTTTCTGTAAATTATAAGAAATCTTATCAAGTTCAAAAGTTATCAGAATTGAAAGAAAAGGACGATATTTAACTATCTTACAATTTACAATGAGCCGTACGGATAAATAGTAAGGCTATAATGAGTTTTGGGTTTTTGAACAATTTTCTTAACTCATCCTCTGGCCACGAGCGAGTTGAGTGTTCCTCACCTTACAGTTATTTCTTGGCCCTTTTAAAAGTTATATAGCGAATGTACTTGTTAGCTTTCGAACAATTTTGGACAGGTCCAAGGAGGGAGTTTGCTTTACCCAACTTCCTTTTTTATAACAAGGCAGAAACTGTAGTCTTGATTTTGTTGGATGGATTAGTTATTGTTTTGCTAGGGAAAAAATCTTCCAGAAAGACCCTTAAATCTCGAAGAATCCATCCAACTTTTGTCTTTATCGATAAATTTTTTTGAATCTTCCATCAAAATTACATCATCCATCCAAGTTCTAGTCTCACCCAATAATTCTCCATCTCTGCAACCAATGGGGAACACACTACGCAATTAACAGAGCTCTGAGACAAGTACTCATAAGCGACAAATTAAGAACTATCATTGGGAAGATTATTAAGCACGCGTCGATGACGAACATCATCTCTGACTCCAGTGCGTTTTTTTCCTCCAAAAGAGTTGTCTACCATTATCTCCATGCATATATGATATATGTTAATACATTAACTAGTATGAAACTTAACAATCAAAATCCACTTTAAAACTTGAAATTATTTCACATGGGAGATACTAAACTTGGGAAAAACGGAACAAGGGTACTGTCAACCGGACTAGGAGAAGAAAAAGAAAGAATGCGATATGTAGAGTTTACGGGTTGAAATAGGAGGAGGAGATTATGGTAGTTTTTCGTGAGCAACATCTTGTTACCATTCTTGGAGATTGCCTCAATGTTGAAGAGCGAAGAATAATTAGGATCAAAGCAAGTGGAAGTAATCTTGCGCCAGTCAATGGAGAACATCTTGTCCATTTGCAATAATGCCCCTCCTGTGTTGTGGTTAGTGAGCCTCCAAACGTGTTGCATGCCATCTCCATTTGTTCCTGAAATGAAAACATGACGATGGCCGTCTATGCTGTTCATGTGCATATCAACAAATGATGATGCCTCAATAATAGGATTTGGAATGATTCGAAACTTCTCCGTGTGAAGATCAAAAGCAATCAATATTGTCTTGTCTTGCGGAAACCAATAAAGCCACCCGTTTGCAAAAGTTGGTAACTTGTTGCGCTTTAAGCCAATATCAGAAGGAGGTGGAATCACATGCCTCCATTGCTTGACTCCAAAATCAAAAACCTCGCATGATAAGGTGTCGTTGTATATGTTATGTAACCAGACTATTTTGTATATACCTTTGACATAGTCTTTTCCAAATCCTGGGACGGGGAACACTGAGTCCTTGTTGTCAAAATAACACTCTATCTGAATCTTGGCTAGAGGAAGCTTGTAGGACCATCTCGTGGCTGGGTTTATCACTTTAATTTGTCTTGCCAAGTCCATGGAGGCATAGAAGCAGACAAGACCATCAAGACTCTTGGAAATTATCCCCACGTCCTTTTTGTGTGCAAGTCCGTGTTCATCACCATCACTAGTATAATATTCGTCTTCCTCCACTAGACCAGTAGAAGACCGCTCCAACCTCACCGTCCTGAGAGTAATGCGTCGCTTACACAAGTCTTTATAGGCACAGATGAATTTGGGTTCTTGGGTTTTCTGATGTGATAGGTATCTCTCTTTGAAAGAGCTCGACGTTATCTTAAGTCTCCAGTGTTTAGACACGATTTGGAATCGAATTAGAGATTTCACGGGAAGCCTCAACACAATATCTTCTAGGACATCGTCGTTGATTATCTCAATCACCTCGCTGCTTCTTCTTTTACTTCTTCCTTCGATTCTCTCCCATGATAGTGTGTTTTTGCTTCTTTTCCACGAGGCAGTTTTGCCTTTTTTCATGCTTAGGTCTTCAATTCTTCTTCCGAATTTGCCTTTTCCGTTACTTTGCGATGACGCATCATCATCTACTCTTCTTCTCTTAACAGTTCGTCTCCTTCCTCTCTCTGACGATGATGAAGCAACCTTGCCATTTTCGTGGCTCTTCTTCTCCTCCATCGATTATGGATGGTCTCTCTGTGTCTTAGCCTTTTGATTTCTTTGTGCCTTCAAATCTTCTCCTCTGCCTCAGTTTATATATAGACTTAATTGCAATTAAGAATTCTAGCTCAATCCAAATCCAAACCTCTAACGGATTCCGACTTTTCCTTTTTTATATTTCTTTTGGAACACGTTTCTATAGTTTTTTGCATATTTTTCTAGTTGTTGTTGTTAATGCTCTATTACACGGTTATTGTCGGTTTTGTCAAACGCGATTGTGTAAGGTGGGTGTATCATCAATTTTCTATTTTAAATCGGTCTAATTAAGATCTAGAACCGGACCGAAATATCTAAAACACTAAACCACTTGGTTCGAGTTGAAAATCTTCGAAAACGTCGAAGATCCGACCTTCTATATAGTTGCCAAGAACATTGATCAAGCAGGTTTGGATCGCATCATTGATTGCCAGGAAACTCGAAGATAAGCTATCTGTTCTTCGAGTGGAAGAAGAAACTGGAAGAAGCAAGACAGAGACTCAAAAAAATATTAACCAAGACAGACTCAAAATTCAAAAGCTGTACAAGAATCCTTTGTCGTAGTAAATTTACAACTACTTGACTTGAACATATACTCAAAATTTCCGTCCTCATGCTTTTTATGATCCTTTCTCTATCCTTCGATATTTTTTGGCGTGGCCACTTTGTCAGCTCCAGCAGAAGAGTTTTTGGCATCCACATATGAGTTTGCTGGTTTTACTTTCTCTACCTTTGCTTCTTTATTTGTAGAAATTTCTGCAACACCTTTAGAATCTTCATTGGAGTTTGCTGATGTATTTACATGATCATCTTCGCCTGCCTTGACAACTTTACCTCCAGGTTTTGCTATTCTTGGTGTCCCTAGGTCCACCACACTGCTCAGTGCAGAATCATCATCAGAATATTCACACTGACATTCGGAATCGGATACAGACTCAGATTCAGGAACAGCATCTTGCTCTGACACGGTTGAGCACTCATCATCCCTTGCTTTCCTTGACCCTTTACGCGAAAATGCATGCTTTAAGTGTCTTGCAGACTTTTCAGCGTGTTTCAGAATGCTCTTTGCAACATCTTTCATGTGTCCCTTATTCGGACTGTCTTCAGAACCAAAATTCTCAGAACCTTTTGGACTTCGTCCTGTGAGAGGCCCCGATAAACGGTCTTCGACGATGTACTTAACCCCAACATCCTTTCGATTTAACGCCTTCAAATTAATCCGAGGAGATCTGACATCCTCTTCCACGCTCCCTGATTCTTCCTTTTTCCCATTCCTATGGAACACTAAACCGACTTTCTTCAATCCCCGACCAACAGACCTCATCGTGCTCTTCCCTTCCTGCTTTTCATCAGGGCTGCTGCTTTCATTACTTCCAGCAGAAGTATCATGAGGAACTCCTCGTACTTGGTTATCGAGGCATCGACTCTTGCCTTTTCTTGGTTCCCAAATCTGTGAGACTTCAGTTCCTGGTTGATGTACCCAGATCCCAGTCTCTTCTTGTCCTTCAATGTTGATTGGTTCCAAATTATCAAGAACCCTTGGAGACTTATCAGATACCACTGACGAGAAGGAACCTTTATTTGTCGCGTCGGAAGCAAATGAGGCCCACATATCTTCCTTACTTACTGTTACTCCTTCAAACGGGTCATCGTTCCACTGCAAAAGAATCAGACGCACATTGCATAAGACTTGATAGTGAAACTCTTTTGTTTAGGGAAATAAACAGAATCTCAATTTACCTTTGCTTCATCCTCTGTTACGGTAATAGCAAGGTGAAGCCTCCCCATTTTGATGTTCTGAAGAGGCAACCACATATCATTTCTTTGCCCGCCTCTGAAATCTGCAATGTTGACTGAACAGTCACCAAGGCTGTCATCGCTAAATCGGTCTTTGTCTTGAACTTCAATGTTAAGTATATTCGGAGAGTCCCATGTCAAGATTGGTATCTTGAACTCTTCTTGCCATTTGGGAGCCAACGTTTTCCATAGTATCTTGGTTTTAAATCTGTAAGCGCCAAGCTGCCCTTTCACATAAGGATCAGCTAAACCTGAAGCATCCAAATCCGAGCATTTCATAAATTACCATTCAAACTTACTAAACTGGAGAAAACTTAACTAGCCCAGTGATTTCCAGGACTAACCATTTAGATCTGATGGTTTAACATCAGATGCTTCAACAACCTCAACAAGAGCGTGTGCAATTGGTTCTTTCTCATCAACAAAGAACCAATTTTCTGCAAGCAAACACAGACACAAAATGTAATCATATGGACTGATTAAATAAAGATTCTCTACATCCCCTGCAATAGTTACCTCCTGATTGTGGGCTAACAAATTTCTCCATATCAACTACCAGCATATTTGGCTGCAAATTAGACATAAGTTTCATTTAGCTGGCTTCAATTTAATGCCAATGTTTGCTTAGCTACATGAGGGAAAGAAAGGGGACAAGGCACCTTACCTCAACAAGAGTCTGCTCAAATGCAATAGACAGGAGTTTGTCCTGATTGGAAAATAAATAATAATGGTGGGAGCGTTAGAACGAGTAAGAACTCAAAAGAGCCGGAGGAGATTTTCTACACTACTTAAGTTTACAAGCTCATCAGGCGTCAGTACTTACTAGCCATCCTGCAATCCCTGGAAGCACAGCAACATCAACTCCATGAGTGAAGATTGGTTTTACATTCATTTGGAAATAAGGTGGCTCTGCAAAACAGACACGTAAACGCCCCAGAAACGGCCATCGACGAAGGAACTTCACTCCAACCAACACCTTCAAGAGTTAAAGGTATCCATCCAGATGAAGCAAGAGTCTTCCATTAAGAGAGTGTGTATGTATATGTGTATGTGAGTTAACTACAGTAAAGCCATTACCTTTCCTTCGACATGCATTCCTGTCAGATGTAACTTTGTCCACATTCCAAACCCAAGTCTTTTTCTTAACTTCACTGCGAGTATTGCGCTCATATCATCTGCTGTGAGGAAGTTCATTCCAAGTTCCAGCACCTGTAGACACTCCAGCATAAGTTCAAAATTTCCTTTCTAGACATTAAACAGTACCAAATGTCACCCTGATAATCTACCGAGGGTTATAAAGAAAACTAAAGTTTTGCAACTATACCAAGTGATCGTCACCCGTAGATTGCCGAAGCACCCTGATATCAGTCAACAAAGGCGGGTTTCTTCCCAAATAGAGATGTTGTATCAAAGCTTTTTTCTGCACAAATGATCATTATCATCACTGATACTAAGCAACTGTACAACTGTGATAAAGTAAATGGCCTGTTCATTTCCTTACAAGCTAGAACCTAAAGTCGTATTCCAAATGTCCAAGTACAGACAAAAAGAAATCGAAAATACTCAAAAAGAGCCATATGGAGTAAAACACAGAGCAACAAATGTGTATGGTTTACCGCAGTCCAAGGTCTATATTTCTCCAAGAACCAAGGTATGATCGGACGCAGAATCTTCTGAGACGCAATCTGTTCCATACAAATCGGCCATATCTTCTCCACAGCATGATTCAACCAGCGCACGGATTCAGAGTCAGATAGAACCTAACAAAGCCAAAGCCAGCATCTTTCAATACAGAATTGAACCTAGAACTTAAACTAACGAGGTTCACAACGCGCTAAGACAAAGAATCTAAACTTTCTCATGACTAAAGATTAAATTAACCGTTAAATGATAGAACATGAACATCGAGTATCTTTCTCTCCAAGGAAGAAGGCAAATATAAAAAGTAAAATTACCCGTCTTTGGTTAGCTTGCTTCCTCTCTTCAAACTGCAATTTCCTCCTCAATCTCATCACATACCGTTCATGAACCTAAAGAACCCCACCAAAAACAAAGCAAGAACCTTTTGTCACCCGAGAGGAAACATATGTCAACCAGAGAGAGAGAGGGGAAAAAGAAAGAATACCAGGTAGAGATAAATCAGAGCGAGGAAATAGAAAAGGGCGTGTGATCGGTTCAAGTAAGAGAGAACCCAAAGGAACATCAACACAATCACCACATGATGAAAAACCGAACACTCCATATTCTCCACTTCCTATCGGTTAAAAACCGTTACGAAACCCACAACTGAAGACAAAAAAAAAAAAAAAANAGATTCTCGCTTTTTTTCTTCTTAGCCAAGGGGGATCAAATTCTAACTAATCTCATGAAACCAAACCATCCCAATCGACTCGAACTTCATCATGACGAGTGCTTTGGTGTCGAGAAAATATTTTATTAAAAAAAAACAGATGATTGCAGTTATTTATTTTTCTTTTTGTATCTTTCTTCCGGTGGTTTGATTAGTTAAGTGGAAAGTGATAGAAACAGAGACGAAGCAATTCGATCTAAATCCTCTGTTTTCTTTTTGATCAGCCCGAAACGAAGTCGTTTTTGTTTTCGGTTATACGTAAGCAGAGACTTCTAGGTAAAAACATGTTTCTGCGAAAGAGAAACGCGTCAACCGCCTGAATGAGTGCAAGCGTGTCAGACACGTGTGAGCAGAAACCAATAGGGCCTACAAAGAGGTCGTGTCATGTTCCCAATTGAATTATAAATAAGATCCTACCCGAGGGCTATTGATCTGAATTTGAAGGACCGCTGACAATTTATTATGTTTCCATAAAACATTATCTGTATTTATAATTATGATTTTTATCTACATTTTAGCTTAAGCAATTTACATTTAAATATAGTGAAACAAATATTTCATTAAGAACCATATATTTTGTTCTAAAATATCATGATATTGTTATGTAAAAGAAAAAGTGGGGTGGGTATGCTATATAATTCACATCTACTTTATCTCTCGATATGGACAGCATTTTGCACCTCTGGCCTTGTATTATATATTATTCATAGTTGGATCATGGATGCACCATGTGACCTGATTATTAAAAATAGAGTAAATTGATAAAACAAAAACTGAAACAAAGTAAATCAAAGAGGATAACGCTAAACGTGATTAACGAATAACGATGGTTTCTTTGCTTTATTTTTTTTGTCGGCGATTAGCAATGGTTTCAATACTACACTAATTAATTTCCAACGGTGGTTTTTTTTTTAGTCAAAGAATTGTATATATAGCGAAGCAAATCTTGCCTTTCGGGTTACGCGTTCAAATTATAGGGGAATCAGACCAACCGCAGAAACAGCCACGTGGCACGTGCATCTCTCAAATACAAAAACCTTAAAAAGAGAAAAAAAACTGATATCTTACCGTCTCATCAGATCAGAAAACAAATCCAAATCAGAGTAAGATTGTTTTTGTTTTATTTTGATCTGAAAGATAGACAGAGATGACGAGCGGCGGCGTAGAAGACGACAAAAACAGATCAGCTGCGACGGATTACCAACACCAGCAGCCTCCTCATCCTCAGCCATTTCAAGGCGTCTCCAACTATCCACCTCCGCAGCAGCAGCAGCAGCCGCCTCCCGCTGGTTATCCACAGCCGGCTCAGCCCTACGTCTCCGGTAAGTTTCTTCCTCATGTTTTCATTGTATGGGACAAAATGTTGAAATCATCAGACCAACTGTTAGATTTTGTTTTTTTTTTTTGTTTGGTGGGGAGAGAGAGTTTTTCTTTTTCTTTTTCTTGAGCTATTCTATGGAATATCCTTTTGATGGTTTCTTTTGGATATTTGATCTTTCCATTAAAACCGCCAAAATTCGCATTGGATTAGAATCCAACTCTTTAGTAAAATATGTGCGATCCTTTTGTAGTATTGTATAGGTATTGTATTCGAATTTGAACCAGTAGTTAAAAGAGAATTTACCGTGCTACTGATTTTTTTTTACGGTATGTCTACTTTTGAGAGAAATCAAGATGCTAAGATCACTTGCGAATGAAGAGAGACGAACTCATGTTGAAAAGGCAAAAAGATTTAAGGTTTTTGATATAGAAAATGTTAAATGCAATGGAAGGTTTTTTTTTTTTGTGGCGTTTACGTTTACAATTGACAAATGAATTTTACTTTAGAATATCTTAAGATTGTGGAAAATGGAATCTCTTTTGTTCCTATATGGGATTTAAGTAACGGTATCTAGTAGAAAAACAGAATTTATTATCTCTTATCTGTTCAAAATTCTCTTGCTAAAGTCTAGTAACTCTAGTTTCTCAAAAAGGTTGTCTCGTGTCATTCTAATACTGATCGTTCTGGTTTCCGTAGGTTATGCTGTCAATGGAGGATTAACAGAACACCAGCGTCTTCCTTGTTGTGGTATAGGCATTGGTTGGTTATTGTAAGTCTAATTCATCATTTTACATACTCTTCTGAACACCGTTTACCTTCTTGTCAAGTTCTGAGCAAACACAAACCCATATATATATATATTTATTTGTTTATTAATTTGGTTTTGTTTCTTTGAAGATTCATCCTTGGTTTCTTCTTCGGTGCCATCCCCTGGTACATCGGCTTTTTCCTTTTCCTATTCTCTAGAAACCCGCGTGAGAGACCAGGATATATAGCTTGCGCAATTGGAGTGAGTCCATATTCTATATTTCTCACTTTAACACAATACTCATCTTTTTGTTGTCCTGATCACACTAAATCAATTCTGACCAACAGGCTGTTATTGCTACGATTTTCATCGTTTTTGGAGCCATAAGAGGATCAGGGGTCTGGTCGTAAAGTGAAGATGTGACGCTCTTAATCCGGTATAGACTGGTGTTAGGGCGTTGAGATACTGTTGCAGAAGAAGATTGTATATGTGTGTTTACGTTATGAGCTCAATGTATATTGTTTGAAGATTACAGAGCATGGCATTTGTTTACTTACAAAAACAAATGTTCTTCTAAAAACCATAGTAATGTTTTTGTTACTGAAAAGAAAAATTATATATATAAATGTGCATTTGTTTTGATTTGATCCATTAATGGCAATTCAAAAATCATATAAGGTAAAATTCGATGGTACTTATGTTAAATATCATGTCGATGTTATCTGTTGATACAAATACAAGTTGTGGATACGATTAGACCAAGGTATCGTAACAAAAGCTTAATCAATCTAATAGTTTTCGTCAAATATATGGCGAGTACGATTGGAAAAGACTATGGGAAGAAATTGAATTTATCTTAAAAAGTTTTGGTGAAAGATTATGGCGAGTTTTCAGATCTTTCAGAAATTAAACGTCTTTGATTTTTTAAAAAAATCAGATTTCCATTTGGGAAAGTACCAAAATGTTTTTCGCAAATATATATTTGGACTTTGACCGAGAACTCTTCAGTTACCATTTACCAACTTACCCTGTAAACAAAATAAAAGGTCAAAGTTGTGGAATTATTTATCAGTTTTGTGTAGTGCTGTAGTAGTGTAGTGCATAGTAAGTTAAACTTGACTGCTGTAAATGTATTCAAAGAAAAATCCAAGGCCCAAGTAGAAAACAAAAAGCCCACAGAAACGGCCTAGGGTTTGTCCTAGAGAATCAGCTCTCTTATAGTTTTCTCATCAGCGCCTCCGTTTAGCTCTCTTTAGTCTCCTTCTGTCTGATTTCGTTGGAGCTTGATCTCTCCGTTGAAAATGGTTGCTTTCCGGGTAAGTCGGTTCATCACATCGTAAACTAAGCTGAGTTACTGAGTGATTCTGGGTTTTGGGTCATCATTCATCATTGATTTTTGGAGAGTGGTGCTCCCTCATTTTTAGAGTTGTTTCGAACATTTGCGTGGATAGTTATGAACTGGGTTTGATCGGGATAATGTATCATAAGCATTAATAGGCTCTGATTCGTTAAGAAAGTAGGAAAATTTTGTTCATTTTGTTCCTCATCACACTTGTATAAAATATGATGAAGCGGGCTGCACTAGTTTATTGATGGGAGTGTGATCTGTTCGAGTCTCTAGGATGATTTTGCGTGAAGATTTCAAGCTTTATGAGCTATCCTCAATTCTAGGTTGGTGTTGTCATGTGAGTTAGAGTCTAGTAGATAACTAGATATGATCCAAGGTTGAGTGTTTGGTGCTGTTTGAGGGTTTGCAAAAGCTCAACTCTTTCGTTTTTGCGTAATGTATTGATTTTTTTTGGCGCCTTGGTTTGTTTGAGCAGTTTCACCAGTATCAAGTGGTTGGAAGAGCCCTCCCAACAGAGAAAGATGTGCAGCCTAAGATTTACCGGATGAAGCTATGGGCCACAAATGAAGTCCGCGCCAAGTCCAAGTTTTGGTGACTCATGCAATGATGCCCTGTTTGATCCCATTTTGTTAATGCAACTCGAGTTTTTCCTGACTAATCGTCAATGCATCTACTTGTGTCTAGGTACTTCCTGAGGAAACTGAAGAAGGTTAAGAAAAGCAACGGACAGATGCTTGCCATCAATGAGGTATGATGCGTTACATTTCACAGTTCAATTTCAAGCAATGCTGGATAGATGGGTACTTGTATCAGTGTATGTGACTGTGCTATTCCACTCTTGTAGATTTTCGAGAAGAACCCCACGAAAATCAAGAATTTCGGTATCTGGCTCCGTTACCAGAGCCGAACTGGGTACCACAACATGTACAAGGAGTTCCGTGACACCACGCTCAATGGTGCTGTGGAGCAGATGTACACTGAGATGGCTTCTCGCCATAGAGTGAGGTTCCCTTGCATTCAGATCATCAAGACCGCCACAGTCCCTGCAAAACTGTGCAAGAGAGAGAGCACCAAGCAGTTCCATAACTCCAAGATCAAATTCCCTCTTGTATTCAGGAAGGTCAGGCCACCAACCAGGAAGCTCAAGACTACATACAAGGCGTCAAAGCCCAACCTTTTCATGTAGAACCAGACCTTACATGATTCTCCTCATCCGTTTCAACCATCAGATTAGTGTTCTTGTTCCTCAGTCTGAACAACAGCACCATTTGGAGTTTATCTTCTCTTGGAATTTTCAATTTTTGCATCCTTTTGAACTTTCTTTTCTAGATATGATACGATATTCAGTGGACTCGTTTGAAATTTCAAAATTTTGCTGCTTCAAAGTTTCTATTGCAAAAAGTTGAGTAAATGGTAGTATTTGACTGTTAATTGTGCGTCTCTCTCATGTTCATTAGCCGACCAAACCCATGAATAACTAATCAAGCAACGGTTCATACTTCATACTCAGTCTGGTTTGTTGCAATGTTTCTCCATCTAGTTCGGCGACTCGGACACACGCGCTTACTCTTCACCTGTAAAAGAGCTTCTCTGTTCATGATCGCTTAGTGGATTTCTTTTTAAGATTAAAAAAATTGCATTAAGATAAGAACAGATGGAAACACTATCAGGACAAGTACAGACAAAGCCACTTTGGCGGCAAAGGATCTGTACTGTAACTTGTACAATCGAAACTCCAGTGATAGAAGAAAGTTCTCAACTTTTAGAATCCAGAGTGAGTGAGAGAAGAATCAGAGATGTCTCTTTCAGTAATAGCAGCTTTGGTGGTGGTTGTAGCAGTTGCATCGCTGTGGACATGGCGGATCGTAAAGTGGGTCTGGATAAAACCCAAGATGCTGGAGCGTTACCTGAAAAGACAGGGTCTCGCCGGAACTCCCTACACGCCCCTCGTCGGAGATATAAAGAGGAATGTTAATATGTTGATGGAGGCCAGATCTAAACCAATCAAACTAACAGATGATATCACTCCCCGTCTCCTTCCTCTGGCCTTGAAGATGTTCAATTCTCACGGTATTGCTTTCTCCTTTGAACATGAAAGTTTATGATTTATAGAGAGTGCCGTTTTTTTGTTTCCTCAAAGTTTGGGAAGTGGTTTGTGTAGAAGAATCTAAGGTTGACTTATTGAAGCTTACCTTGGTGGAACAGGAAAGACTTTCTTTATATGGATTGGACCAGTTCCTGCTATCATGATAACGAATCCAGAGCAGATCAAAGAAGTCTTCAATAAAGTTTACGACTTTGAGAAAGCTGCTGCGTTCCCTTTGTTCAGATTGTTAGCAGGCGGGCTCGCGAGCTACAAGGGAGAGAAATGGGCAAATCACAGGAGAATCATCAACCCTGCTTTTCACCTCGAGAAGATCAAGGTTTTGGTTTTTTTCTCTGTTTTCTTCTTGAGTGTCTGAATCAAGTTAGACTGTATATGTGTGTGATCCTTTAGCTGCCTGCTTTTTGGTTTACAGAACATGGTCCCTGCGTTTTACCATTGTTGCAGTGAGGTTGTCTGCCAGTGGGAGAAGCTAGTTACGGATAAAGAATCACCTTGTGAGGTCGATGTTTGGCCTTGGCTTGTGAATTTGACTGCGGATGTGATCTCACATACTGCTTTTGGAAGCAGCTACAAAGAAGGACAGAGGATATTTCAACTCCAAGGGGAATTAGCTGAGCTCATTGCACAAGCTTTTAAGAAATCTTACATCCCTGGATTGAGGTTAATAAACACACAAGTGTAAATAAACTAAGAACTTGAAGATTGTGAGACTTACGAGAATATGTTATTTGGTGTAGGTTTTACCCAACAAAGAGCAATAGAAGGATGAAAGCAATAGACAGAGAAATAGATATTATACTGAGAGGTATTGTAAGCAAACGAGAGAAGGCGAGAGAAGCAGGAGAGGCAGCGAATGATGATTTGTTGGGGATACTGCTTGAATCAAATTCAGAGGAATCTCAAAGAAATGGAATGAGCGTAGAAGACGTGATGAAAGAATGCAAGTTGTTTTATTTCGCCGGACAAGAGACAACTTCAGTACTGTTGGTTTGGACTATGGTTTTATTAAGCCATCATCAAGACTGGCAAACTCGTGCGCGAGAGGAAGTGAGACAAGTACTTGGCAGTAACAGTAAACCTGATTTAGATACTCTCAGCAACCTAAAAGTCGTAAGTAAATGAAAATCGTATCTTTCACATCCTCCTGCATCTCGAAAGCTGCATCCATAGTTACCAACTTAACCTGAAATTTTAATTTTCAACAGATGACTATGATCTTCAATGAGGTTTTGAGGCTATATCCTCCGGTGGCTCAGCTTAAAAGAGCTGTCAACAAAGAAATGAAGCTAGGAGAGCTTACTCTTCCAGTTGGAGTTCACGTGTATATACCAACTGCACTTGTCCAACGGGACCCTGAGCTTTGGGGCGATGATGCAGCGGAGTTTAAGCCTGAGCGGTTCAGAGACGGGCTCTCAAAGGCAACAAAGAACCAGGTCTCCTTCTTCCCCTTTGGATGGGGACCTAGGATCTGCATCGGTCAGAATTTTGCTCTGTTGGAGGCAAAGATGGCAATGGCTTTGATTCTGCAAAGATTCTCCTTCGAGCTCTCTCCTTCTTATGTTCATGCGCCTCAAACAGTCATGACCACACGTCCTCAATTCGGAGCTCATCTCATCCTGCACAAGCTTTGATTTTGGTATTTCCATGGTGTTTTTCATCAAGTGTCTCTGTAATGTAAGTCTGTAACAAAGCAAAATCTAAGAAAATCTAATTATAACCATAGGTTTTGAAGAGTTCAAATTCCATGTCGAAAATTTGTCGCTATTCGGTAAGGAAATGTCTTCTTCAGTCAAGTCTAAGGTCGTTTTCCATTGTGGCTATTATTAGTCTTGAAAAGTCTACAATACGAAGCCAATTTCAACTCTACCATCTTTTGGATGTGTTTTACAAGAGCTTTTCCAAAAAGTTACAGGACCACATAGAGAAAGAAAACCAGAATGTGAGAGAAACATACAATAAAAAATGTTTTATGGATTTAGAAAATCTAGAAAAGTCGTTGAATTTTCTTCTGCCTCACACATGATTGACTTGACGCATACGAAAATCAACTATAATTTATCTTATATATACATAGCATTTCCATCTGGCAATTTCATTTCGGCAAAAAAAGAAGGAAAATAAACATCTAGCTTTATCTCAAAGAAGTGCGTTTATGAGTGAAACAGAGATATCAGCGGTAGTAGCGGCTTCGGTTGTGGTGGCCACTGCGGTTGCGGTATTGATATGGAAAGGCCTGAATCTGGCTTGGTTTACACCAAAGAAACATGAGGCTTATCTAAAGAAACGAGGGCTCTCTGGAACTCCTTTCACCTTTCTTATTGGAGACGCTAAAAGGGAAGCCAGTATGGTGGAGCAAGCAAAGTCCAGACCCATCAGTCTAACCGACGATTACACGCCACGTGTTATGCCTCTGATATTACAAACCGTTAAGGATCATGGTAAGCAACGGGTTGATTTGAACTAAAATAACAGAGATCCTCTGTTCTTTTCTGATCTATTGTTGGTTTGTGTTGAAATCCTCTGTTCCTATGGTTTGGTCTTTGTGTAGGGGAGACATCTTATATGTGGATGGGACCTACAGCGAGTGTGATTGTGACGAAACCAGAACACATCAAAGAAGTTCTAAACAGAGTAAACGATTTCCCGAAGCCGCCATTGCACCCAATCGTTGAGCTTTTTGCGACTGGAGTCGCAGTGTATAGTGGAGAGAAATGGTCTAAGCACAGGAAGATTATAAACCCTTCTTTTCATCTAGAAAAGCTCAAGGTCTTCGTACATCATTTCTCATGCTTTTGACCTTTGTTCTAAATTGTATGCTGATTTTTGTTTTTATTTTATTTTGTAGCTTATGATACCTGCGTTCTACGAGAGCTGCAGCGAGATGATGAGCAAATGGGAGAGGTTGGTGAGCGAGCAAGGATCGTCAAAGGAGATCGATGTTTTGCCATACCTTGAGGATGTCACCACAGATGTAATTTCGCGTACTGCCTTTGGTAGTAGTTACGAGGAAGGTAAGAGAATCTTTGAGCTTCAAGAAGAACAAGGCCGGCGAGTTTTAAAAGCTCTTGAGATGGCTTTCATCCCTGGAATGAGGTAAACGATATATGTTTGTGTTACTTTCCCTTTTAGAAATATGTAAAGATTAAGTGTCTTCTCATTGTTTAGGTTTCTACCGACAAAGAACAACTTGAGGATGAAGCAAATAGACAGAGAAGTAAGGTCAAGATTGGGAGAGATCATCAAGAAAAGACAGAGAGCTATGGAAGCAGGGGAGGCTCCAAAGAATGATCTGCTGGGAATACTTTTGGAATCGAATTTCGGAGATTATGGGATGAGTACCAAAGATGTGATAGAAGAGTGCAGGCTGTTCCACTTTGCCGGCCAAGAAACCACTGCGGATCTGCTCGTGTGGACTATGATTATGCTGAGTCATCACCAGAAATGGCAAGATCAAGCTAGAGAAGAGATTTTTCAAGTCATTGGGAAGAGCGAAAAACCTAACTTTGATGCACTCTCTCGACTCAAAATAGTAAAACCATTAATCTTGTGTTTTTCCTCTACTACATTTTTTTCCTTATAACCGGAGGATTCCAAACCAAAACTCGGACTAACGATTTCCTTGTTTTCTTAAAACAGATGAGCATGATCTTGAACGAGGTGCTGAGATTATACCCACCAGGGATTCTACTTGGTCGAACCATAGAAAAAGAAACAAAGTTAGGTGAGGACATGACACTTCCAGGTGGTGCACAAGTAGTGATTCCTGTTCTTATGGTTCATCGTGATCCCGAGCTCTGGGGAGAAGATGTTCATGAGTTTAAACCGGAGAGATTCGCAGATGGAATCTCAAAGGCCACGAAGAATCAAGTCTCGTTTCTTCCGTTTGGATGGGGACCAAGATTCTGTCCTGGCCAAAATTTCGCTCTCATGGAAGCTAAGATGGCTCTTGTCTTGATTCTGCGGAGATTCTCCTTCGAGCTGTCTCCATCGTACACTCACGCACCTCACACGGTTCTTACACTTCATCCTCAGTTTGGTGCTCCGTTGATCTTCCAAATGCTCTAAGATCAGTCAACTAATATTTTTCGAGGATCCTCTGTTTTTTTTTTTTTTTGATTTATTTATTAAGATTCAAGATTCAGTAGCATATAATACCCAAATAATAACGAGGAAAAAATCATGACAATTCTTCGGCCACAAAGAATAGGATCTATAGATACGTAATATACATATACTCTTTAAACAAAAAGAAGAAAATTGTAGCTTTATCAGGTACCAGGGAGCTTTTAGAATAAAGCATGTAACGTGTATGCATTTATCTGTTTATATGTGGACAAACACAAGAGATCATGCTTTTCTAGAAATTTACGTAAACAACAATAATAAATAAATAATGCGTTCTTATAATTTTATTAGAAACCATAGAGGACTTACAAGTTGATCTTTCAAATGGATATTTTTATTTTTCTCCAAAATGCATTTATTTATTAGCGAAAAAATTGTAAAATCTTGGCTATTACCAATTTATCATGAGCAGAAATTGGGAGATGAGTTCATAGACTATACTTTTGTGATCCATGACATTATAGGAAAATCTTTTTTTTTCATTAGATAATTCATAATTCAAAAGTCAAAACATAACACTCCCATTCTTTATTTTAATTATATATATATATTTTAGAGTTAAAATGTAAGACATGTGGATCTATCCCAGTTTCTTTTTTTTTTAATTCCAAAATTTTTTTGTTAAGACAAAATTAAAAGGAACCTCAGTCATCAATCCGGTAGTACTATCTAATAAATCGGATAGAACAATCTCATTAACATGTCAAAGCAAAAAATGAGCATCTGTTTCTACACATTTAGTCATTCACCCATCATTTGGACACAATAGTTATCCTCATGGCTTCTGTCGTGAACAGTTAAATTACTTATGGACATCATCAAAAAAGAAAAGGAAGATTATAGACTAAGAGAATATTTATAAATAGTTCCAGTTTGGGTTGTCGTTTTTGTATCGCATGCCTATTTGGATTATTAATATGACTCACTGCACCATGCACTAATTTGTATCTTATATACATACACTCGAATGTTAGACTTTAGGTAATCCTTCAGCTTCCCCCACCGAGCCAGACTCCTTTCACGTCCGATTCTACCACCACTTCCTGTACATAATATATAGGCCCGTGAAGGATTCCGAGAAACACTGTCTCGCTTTTCGTTTTTCTCTTAGATCGGTCGGCGTTCACATTCTCTACATACACGCTGTACCTTGGGAATTCAGAATCGTGGTTCCGTCTCACTTCTAACTTTATCCTGAGGAAAAAAGACTCTGGTTTCTTCTGATTTTCAACATTATTTTCGATGGAGATGTGCCCGAGCATTAATGCAACATATTCTGGGCTCCTTGTTGAGGTGTCTGGTCTGCATCAAAAGATAGAGAGTCACTCGACATTGCAAGAACATGCCGCTGAATATGGGGATGGATTCTTGTGGCATCACAATATGGATTTGGTTTCGCACGTGTGATGGATCTGATAAACAAAGCAGAACTCCAAATTTGCAGACTACAAACTCCGTCGTTAATTAGTACTAAAAAGTAAAACCAAGATCTCATAATGTGATGTAGCCAGAAACAGAAACTTACAAGAGTGTAGGACAGAAGCTGAAGATGGGGTTTTAAGAGCCTTTCTCCGTTATAAGATGCCTCTAGAGCACTATCAAAGTGTGAAAACATTATTTCCCTTTCTGGCATTTCCGAAATAAGATATTTTAGGGCCAGAACTCAGTCAAGAGTAACGTGGATGCATACTTTTCAGTACTTTTTCCTTGCATTAGTGTGCAAGATAGGAACACGTACATCATCAATCTCACCTTACCTGATTGAAAATTAGAGTAAAAGGACAAGACTTGTGGATAAGTTTGGACTATTCCTCATGACTTCTCGACAATTAAGTGACCACCTTCTGAAGAGAAAAACACATGACAGATTACTGCTTTCACTCTGTCACCAATAGGAAGCCATTCAAGCTGACCACGAACAGTGACATTGTCGTCCCAAGTCAAAAACTTATCGAATCAAAGTGACTTACAAAAAGGACAAACAAAAATACTTCTGAGCAAAGCTCACCATGCAACTGCCCAAGGTATATTATAGATATATTAAAATATATAAAGATATTTTAAAATAGGATTTTTAATGTCACAAACTCACTTCATCAATTATCCAAATGCATGATCAAAACATCCATCAACTATTTAAACGACAAAGTTAACTGACCTTATATATATTCGTGTAATCTACTATATAATAAAGGATGATATTTGGAAGCCACTTTTGTTTATATGATATTTCCCAAAAAAAATTCAGTTTTTTTCTTTTTTATTTATTTTAGTCTGTTATCTTTATTACCAAACACTTAAAAAAAAAAAAATGTCTCATTTTTTAATTAATTAAAAAGTAAAATAAAAATAGTTCTATATATCAAATTATTAAATCAAATGATAAATATGATTAAATAATATCATACATCAATTATTTTTATTATTATTTTTCAACAGATACATATAATTATTTTTATAAATCATAAATTTTATCAAATTTTGATAAACATACTCACAAAACAATATAAATACATACATACTTCAATAAATAAAAAATAAATAAAAACGTACATAAAAAATCTTAAAATTAATACTAATAAATTTTTAATTTATGAAAACTTAATAAAATAAAAAAATATTAAAATGGTTAATATATACACATATTGCTCAATTATATAATGTGATCGATTATAACTATTCTTTTAATAATTTAGAATTTTTTACAGTTTTTGCTATCAAAATATGTAAATATTTAAATAATTGAAAAACAGATTAAAATAATTAATAAATCAGTTTTTATTACATATTTGAGACAAAAATATATTATTATTAAAAATTAAACCATTATCATTTAACATAACTTATCTCAAATTATAGTTTTGAAATTTTATCTATTGATTATCATAAAAAAATTGATAATTTTAAATCTTATATATTTTATAATAATTTTTAAATCATAAACATTATAAAATTTCATCCATAAAATTTTGATTCTGCGCTCAGTGTAGAGTAGAATCTAATAATATCATTATTTGTCATCATTTTCTGTAATTATTCATTTCTTTTCTGTTTTACTTCCTTCTGGAAATTTATATGGATAATACATAATTCGGGTCAAACAAATAATTTTATTAATTATATTTCCTTTTAAAAAATCATTAATTAAGTAATAAAATATATGTTTCCGTGTTTCAAGTACTAATTATGAATACATACACTATAGCAATTGTGGCATCGTTTAACTGTGACAAAAAATAAAATACAAAGACTTGAGGCATGGAAGACAGATGTGGCCAGAGCTCGTGAGGCTCCGAGTAAAGGCAAAATTTCGACGGTTACAAGAATATATTATTATTGTCCGAAACACAAATTCTACAAGTATTAAAGACATATCGCCACATGCATTTCTTCATCAAGATTCTCAAACTTTAGAGACAATTAGCAGATGGAGATTACAGTTTCATCGTTGGCTATAGTTGCTGTATTGTGGTGGATATGGAGAATCGTGGAGTGGGTTTGGCTTAAACCTAAGATGCTTGAAAGTTTTCTGAGAAGACAAGGTCTTGTCGGAACTCGATACACGCCTCTTGTCGGAGATGTGAGAAGGAATTTTAGCATGTTGAAGGAAGCAAGATCGAACCCGATGAAACCAACGGATGATCTCATTTCACTTGTCATGCCTTACTCCTTTCAAATGCTCAACACTTACGGTATATATATGTATCTTGGTTTGGCTTATCGATTTTGAATTCGTTTTTTTTCTTGATAAGTTCTTCCTTCTAATATATGTACGTGGCAACAGGAAAAACCTTTTTCACATGGTTAGGACCCGTTCCATCCATCACAATAATGAATCCACAACTGATTAAAGAAGTGTATAACAAAGTTTATGATTTCCCGAAGACCCACACGTTTCCCTTGGTTACGTTGATAACTGATGGACTCGCTAATGCTGATGGAGATAAATGGGCGAAACACCGGAAGATCATCAACCCGGCATTCCACTTTGAGAAGATAAAGGTTTCAGATTCTCTTTTCTAATACTCTCTGTCAGTACCAAGTTAAATTGCTTTTGGGTAATGGGATGATCGTGTTCCATTTTGTACATTGATTATGATTTTGTTTATAGAATATGCTTCCTACGTTCCATCAAAGTTGCAGAGAGGTTGTGCGCGAGTGGGAGAAGTTAGTTTTAGATAATGGTTCCTCCTGTGAGGTTGACGTTTGGCCATGGATTGTGAATTTGACCGGGGATGTAATCTCTCGAACCGCTTTCGGTAGCAGCTATAAAGAAGGACAGAGGATATTTATTCTACAGGAGGAACTAGCTAAGCTTATCATGCAAGCTCTTGGGAAGAACTACATCCCTGGATATCGGTAAGACACTTGACTTGTTTTGGTCTAATACTTGCATAACTGATCGCTTTTCTAACACAATTTATCTTATATACAATATGAGTCTCCGTAGCTTCCATAACACTTGATTAGTAATTATTTATTTTCAATGAAATTTATAATGTACAAGATTCATCTTCGAAATGTCACTTTGGGATAGAGTATCTGATACTATGAAAAAAAATGACGACCTTTCAATTCAAAATCAATAGAAAATGACGGTAATGGTTCATGTATGTATATTACTTAAAATTTGTCAATGTAGAATTGTGATTTTTTTTTTTTTTTTTTTTTTTNAACAAGGAATAATAGAAGGATAAAGACAATAGTTAGAGAAATCCAAGTTATACTAAAAGGGATCGTTAGCAATAGGAAAAAAGCGAGGGACGCTGGAGAAGCACCAAGTAACGATTTGTTGGGTCTACTTCTTGAATCAAATTCAGGCCAAACTACAGGAAATGGACTGACCACTGAAGAAATTTTGGAAGAGTGTAAGTTGTTTTATTTCGCGGGACAAGAGACCACTTCAGTACTTTTAGCTTGGACTATGGTTTTACTAAGCCAGCACCAAGACTGGCAAGCTCGGGCACGAGAGGAAGTGATGCAACTTTTTGGTGATAAAGAACCCGATATAGAAGGCATCAACCAACTCAAAGTTGTAAGTAAGCAATTTTTTTTTTCAAGTTTATGCTTTCTTTTATGGCTTTTTTGCCTAGGTATAATTATCAACCATGTACATAAAAAAAAAAGGTGCTACAAAAGTTGAAAAAGTGTTATATGTGGAAATTACTCTTCTCTTATAGCATTTTGATGATTTTGTTGAATGAGTCCTACAGATGACGATGATTATTTATGAGGTCCTTAGACTATACCCTCCACTCATCCAGATGAACCGAGCCATCCACAAAGAGATCAAACTAGGCGATTTGACATTACCAGCCGGTGTTCAAGTCAATATACCTGTTCTGCTAATCCATCGCGACACTAAGCTTTGGGGCGATGACGCAGCGGAGTTCAAGCCCCAGAGGTTCAAAGATGGGATCTCAAAGGCAACAAAGAACCAGGTTTGTTTCTTGCCTTTCGGATGGGGACCGAGGATCTGCATTGGTCAGAATTTTGCTTTGTTGGAGGCAAAGATGGCTCTGGCTTTGATTCTACGGAAATTCTCCTTCAAGCTTTCTCCTTCTTATGTGCATGCGCCTTACACAGTCATCACAATTCATCCACATTTTGGTGCTCATCTTATCCTAAATAAGTTATGAACTTGTGATGATATCAAATGAACTTGTGTTACTTATACTTGTGAGTATATCAACTGAACTTGTTATACTTATGCGTAGAAGAAACGAATCAAGGTAATATAAATTCAAAACTCAATGGAAAAAAAAAAGGAATTAAAGAGCAAAGAAAATGAAAGTTAAATTATATGTTAAGTTTCTTGAAAATATTTAATTTCGATTCAGAATTTTACCTTTTCCATTTTCCATTTTCCATTTTGTTTATTAAAAAATATTATCACTCTAACTGCTCTTTTGTTTTCTTATGATTCATATCTATTCAACTTATCCATACTAAAAATACTTATAACGTGAATTAGTGGAGAGGTCGATATCGGTATTATATAATGTAAAAGTTTTAGTACACATACAGTGGCATGAAAAATTAAACAGAGAAAAACCAAACATTTCAACGTTTTAGCGTATAGTTTACCTTTTAGAAACTATATGAAACGCATGAATAATTGACAATGAAACGTAAAATGATTGACGTTCATGCCTTTCCGCCCCCACAAGAAAATAATGGGCAGTATATGGCTCTCTATCTATAGCTAACTTTTCACACAAATCGTAATTTGCTTCTTGCGCCTACGTGGCATGTGACTGTGTGAAGAAAAGGTTCACAACAAAAATTACTGTCCGAATGTCATTTAAATTATGTTGATATCTTCAGTCTTCACCAAAATTCTCAATCATAAAAATCTCAAGAATAATAGTAAATTCTCCGTCTCTCTATCTCCTTCCTCTGCGAGAGAAAATGGAGGTATCAGTTGCGTTAGTAACAGTTTCAGTAGCTATAGTTGTGTCGTGGTGGACATGGAGAACTTTAAAGTGGGTTTGGTTTAAACCAAAGATGCTTGAGAATTACCTTAGAAGTCAAGGTCTTTCCGGTAGTCCTTACACGCCACTCGTCGGCGATTTGAAGAGGACTTTTAGCATGATGATGGAGGCAAGATCCAAACCCATCAAACTAACGGATGATATTGCAACACGTGTCATGCCTTTTCCCTTCGAAATGCTCAAGACACACGGTATGTTAAATATTTGCTGGTTGGCATCTTTGTTGCAGAGTACCTGACCAAGAGAAGGTCTCAACTTTTTGTATCCATAATGTTGATGAAACAGGAAGGACCTTTTTTACATGGCTTGGAACTATACCAACCATCACTATAATGGATCCTGAGCAAATCAAGGAAGTGTTCAACAAAGTTTATGATTTCCAAAAGCCACATACATTCCCTTTGGGCAACGTGATAGCCACTGGACTAGCTAATTATGATGGTGAGAAATGGGCGAAACACCGAAGAATCATCAACCCGGCTTTCCACCTTGAGAAGATCAAGGTTTAGGCTTCTTGTTTCATAAACCGGAATCAACTTATAGTGCTTTAGATATGTATATATGTATGTTCTGTTTATATGGCTCTGCCCAATTTGTGCCTTCTGATTCTATGTATAGAATATGGTACCTGCGTTCCACCAAAGCTGCAGCGAGGTTGTCGGCAAATGGGACAAGTTAGTCTCGGATAAAGGGTCCTCATGTGAGGTGGACGTTTGGCCAGGTCTTGTCAGTATGACTGCGGATGTGATCTCTCGTACTGCTTTTGGCAGTAGCTATAAAGAAGGACAAAGGATATTTGAGCTTCAAGCGGAACTAGCACAGCTCATCATACTAGCTGTTCTGAAAGCTTTCATCCCTGGATATCTGTAATAAAAAAACCTCAATATGTCTGCTTCTAAATACTTTGGAGATGGGAATCCTGTTTTTTCAAATTCTGTCTTGTTTTGTTTGCGTAGTTATCTCCCAACAAAGGGTAATAGAAGGATTAAAGCAGCAGCCAGAGAAGTCCAAGTTATACTGAGAGGGATCGTTAACAAAAGGTTAAGGGCAAGAGAAGCTGGGGAAGCGCCAAGCGACGATTTGCTAGGTATACTTCTCGAATCGAATTTGGGGCAAGCTAAAGGAAATGAAATGAGCACTGACGATGTGATGGAGGAGTGCAAGTTGTTCTATTTCGCCGGGCAAGAGACAACTTCAGTACTTCTGGTCTGGACAATGGTTTTGTTAAGCCAACACCAAGACTGGCAGGCTCGTGCACGAGAAGAAGTGAAGCAACTTTTTGGCGATAAAGAACCTGATATATAAGGCCTGAACCAGCTCAAAGTTGTAAGTAAAACCAAACCAAAAACCTTCAGGTGACGTCATACTTTTCTTGTGTTTTGCTGACTTTTTTGTTGAAAATTTTGACCTCTCACAGATGACGATGATACTATATGAGGTCCTTAGGCTATACCCTCCAGTAGCTCAGCTGACCCGGGCCATTCACAAAGAGATGAAGCTAGGCGACTTGACACTACCATGCGGCGCTCAGATCAGTCTACCTATTCTGCTAGTCCATCGCGACACACAGCTATGGGGGAACGATGCAGCGGAGTTCAAGCCCGAGAGGTTCAAAGACGGTGTCTCAAAGGCAACAAAGGGCCAAGTCTCTTTCTTTCCCTTTGCGTGGGGACCAAGGATTTGCATTGGCCAGAATTTTGCTCTGTTGGAGACAAAGATGGCTCTGGCTTTGATTCTACTCAGATTCTCCTTCGAGCTATCTCCTTCCTATGTTCATGCGCCTTACACTGTCATCACACTTCACCCACAGTTCGGTGCTCATCTTATCCTGCGCAAGCTATAATTCTCTGCGGTGTCGTCCAGTGAACTTACCATTCACAGAGGAAGCGGGTCCAGGTCGTAACACAAACTCAATCTTGTTATGTATTCAAGTCAAAACACTGTGTCTCACAGATTAAACCCTTTGAGCAGTCAACTACTCATTATCTGATGTGAAACGTCGATAACCTCATATGAGAATAAACGTGCAAAACACAGCTAAAACTTTTCCCCCGCCAAGCCTATAATTTACTTTTTCAACCATATCACCCTGTTAGCTTTGGTCCCAATCAAAGCTGTATGACGTATTCAATGGTAGCTAAAACTATCTTTCTTTTTTTTTTTTTTTTGATTTAAATAGAACAAAACAAAGGAAGTAAAAGAAATTGGAATCGTAATTTCTACAAGCAAAAAAAAGGGGGGAAACTGGGGAGATAGATCCCTAACACACATGGGAGACCCTTTCTCCCATTATTGAACAATAATTAAAAAGAAATAAGGAAACAATCGTTTGACAAACCAAGTACCACTTACGGCTTGGTTTAATAACCTGGTAGGAAGATCTCTTGTTCATTTGTTTGGTTTGATATATTCTTTTATGTATTGGTCCTCTCTATGTGCATCATATTCAAACTAGATCAAGTTTTGCTTTGTAAATGTAAATGTAAAAAAAGATTTCAATTGCATAGAAAGAGAAGTGGTGTGGTGTCTAAGCTGGAGAAAATTGGACGAAGTTTTACCGCCTGCAGTAGAACTAGAACTCAAACTCTCCAAGCTTTACTCTCCAAGGTTTCTAAAGAGTGTTTCATTCGAACTGTTCTACACTACTAAAACTTGATGATGAAATATCAACTGACAAAACATTTAAGAGCTTTACCAGAGTAAGCTTTAAGTAACGTTTCTATTATTTATGTCTTTTATTATAACAACAAAAAATATTTAAACGTTATGTTTCAAAGAAAAAAAACTACAGTAAATCGCATGGATGGTATTATTAACAAAGAAACGTCAAAAAGTTGACGACGTTCGCACCTTGCCTGCCACTCAAGTTATGACAAATATATTTCTTCCTCTTTTTCCTTTCACACAAGTTATGACAAACAGATTTCTTCCTCTTTTTACCACCTTTCACATAAATGCAAATCTATGCTTCTTGCGCCTTCGTGGCATATGACTGTGAAGTCTGTGAGGCTCCCAGTCAAAAAAAAAAAAGAAAAAAGTGGCTGAGAGACGTACAGAATATAAACTATTTTAAACACTTATTAATTATTACCGAAAATAAAGTATTTAAGACATCAGGGTGATGTCATCACCATACTAATATCTTCTCCGAAATTCTAAATCTTTAAATCCCAAGGATGTTAGCAAATTATCCATCTCTCTCTACCTCTCTCTTTTCTTTGCGACAGAAAATGGAGATATCAGTTGCGTCGGCGACAGTTTCAATAGCCATAGCTGTTGTGTCGTGGTGGGTATGGAGAACGTTACAGTGGGTTTGGTTTAAACCAAAGATGCTTGAGAGTTACCTGAGAAGACAGGGTCTTTCCGGAACTCCTTACACGCCTCTCGTCGGCGATTTGCAGAGGAACTTTACCATGTTGAACGAGGCAAGATCGAAACCCATCAAACTAACGGATGATATCACACCACGGGTCGTGCCTTATCCCCTGAAAATGCTCAAGACTCACGGTATATATGTTTCCTGGTTAGCTTATAGCTCTTGTTTCCTCTCTGTCTAGACAAAGGTTTCACTTTGTGTATCTCCATGTGGTTGGAACAGGAAGAACTTACTTTTCATGGTTTGGACATATACCAACCATCACCATAATGGATCCTGAGCAGATCAAGGAAGTGTTCAACAAAGTTTATGATTTTCAGAAGCCACATACTTTCCCTTTGGCCAGATTGATAGCCACTGGACTCGCTAACTATGATGGTGATAAATGGGCGAAACATCGAAGAATCATCAACCCAGCTTTCCACCTTGAGAAGATCAAGGTTTTGCCTTTTTTTTCATAGACCCCTGAAACAGGGTTTTGATTGGTTTGTGTATAATTTGGCTGATACTTCTGCTTCTATGCATAGAATATGGTACCTGCTTTCCACCAGAGTTGCAGCGAGGTTGTTGGCGAATGGGACAAGTTGGTCTCGGATAAAGGGGTGTCCTGTGAGGTGGACGTTTGGCCTGGTCTTGTGAGTTTGACTGCAGATGTGATCTCTCGTACTGCGTTTGGCAGCAGCTACAAAGAAGGACAGAGGATATTTGAGCTCCAATCAGAACTAGCACAGCTTATCATACAAGGTTTTCGAAAAGCTTTCATCCCTGGATATAGGTAAAAACCTGAACTTGTCCTTGTTTTATTACAAGGACTTTACTGCTTGACATAACGATGAACTATTTATTGCTCTAATCTATTAGAGATTATGACCATGTTGTTTCATGTCTCTGTTCTTTTGTTTGCGTAGTTATCTCCCAACGAAGGGTAATAGAATGATGAAGGCAAAAGCCAGAGAAATCCAAGTTATACTGAGAGGGATGGTTAACAAAAGGTTAAGGGCGAGGGAAGCTGGCGAAGCACCAAACGATGACTTACTTGGTATACTTCTTGAATCGAATTTGGGGCAAGCTAAAGGAAATGGGATGAGCACTGAGGATGTGATGGAGGAATGCAAGTTGTTCTATTTCGCCGGGCAAGAGACAACTTCAGTACTTCTAGTTTGGACAATGGTTCTGCTAAGCCAACACCAAGACTGGCAGGCTCGTGCACGAGAAGAAGTGAAGCAAGTTTTTGGTGATAAAGAACCTGATTCAGAAGGCCTGAACCAACTCAAAGTTGTAAGTATAGGGCGAATTATAAACCTTCAGGTGACTTCAGTACTCTGGTTGTGTTTTGCTGATTTTGTTTTGCTAAATGATTTGATCTCTCGCAGATCACAATGATATTGTACGAGGTCCTTAGGCTATACCCTCCAGTAACTCAAGTGAGCCGAGCCATTCACAAAGAAATGAAGCTGGGCGACCTGACGCTACCCGGCGGCGTTCAGATCAGTCTACCTATTCTGCTTGTCCAACGTGATACCGAGCTATGGGGCGAAGATGCTGCAGAGTTTAAACCCGAGAGGTTCAAAGACGGTCTTTCAAAGGCAACGAAGAGCCAAGTCTCCTTCTTTCCCTTTGCATGGGGACCAAGGATCTGCATTGGCCAGAATTTTGCCCTATTGGAAGCAAAGATGGCAATGGCTTTGATTCTACAGAAATTCTCCTTCGAGCTATCTCCTTCCTATGTTCATGCTCCTTACACCGTCATCACAATTCACCCACAGTTCGGTGCTCATCTTATCCTGCACAAGCTCTAGTCCTATAACGTATAACCCCCTTTTGTTGTATTGTTGTCAAAGAAACTTGCAATACATAGATGAAACGAGTTCAGATCATAATACAAAACTAAAAATCTTGTTTTACGTTTTCAGGACAGAACTAGTGTCTCACAGATAAAACATTTTGAGCAATGATTTTCATAGGACAAATCTTTGTTGTGAAACTAAGAAAAAAAAAATATAATATGACCGACTAGTCGTGGACCCACTATACAACCGATATATATTATTTTCCCCGCCTCTTTCAATTTAGTGGCAGCGACAGTTTGCTTGACCATCTTTTAGACATTACAAACAAGAATAGATTTAACTCGATAATAATTAGGTGCTTTCACAAAGAAATAAGAACAGAAAAGCTAGAAATAACTTCTCACAGCCTATTGCAATTCTTCTAAAGTGATTCCACACGTAACGTTACAACATTAATTACCAAACCACTTTGGAACTGAAAAAAGAAAACATCGAAATTAATGATAAAGACTCACAATCAGTGGAGACAAGGGGTTTGGTATTTGGCCTGTACGACAAAAAGGTTGGCTCGAACTAAAAGCCAAAATCAACAGTCACGAAAAATAATAAAATTATTGAAGGGTATTCAAATAGTAAAGCATAAGAGACTACCACCTTCAATACTCGTTATTTAAGACCAATAGCGCTTTGAAAATTTTATGTGTCTCCTTCCCTCTGCCTCTTACGTACATAATGGAGATGTCTTTTGTATATTCAATGACTGTAATTATAGTGACTTGGTGGACATGGAAAACTCTGAAGTGGGTTTTGCTAAAACCTAAGATGTTGGAGTGTTACTTGAGAGGACAAGGTATACCTGGAGCTCCTTACACGCCTCTTGTTGGAGATATCAGGAATTTCGGAGTTTTAATGAAGGCAAGATCCAAACCCATCAGCCTAACAGATGATATTATCCGACGTCTCATGCCTGTAACCTCAAACATGCTCCAAACTCACGGTATGTAGCAAGTAGGATATGTGACATTAAAAGCCCAATTTTGTATAAATGATCTGATGTTTCCTTGTGTACGTGAGTGTAAAACAACAGGAAGGACTTTCTTCACATGGCTAGGTCATATACCAATCATCACAATAATGGATCCGGAGAAGAACAAACAAATTTTTAACAGAATTGATGATTTTCAGAAGCCGCATACTCCCCCATTGGCTAGATTGATAACAACTGGACTGATTTTCTCTGATGGAGATAAATGGGCAAAACACCGGAGAATCATTACGCCGGCTTTCCACCGTGAGAAGATCAAGGTTTCTTCTTTTCCCAAGTCATGTTAGATACTTTATAATATGTATCTTTTAGCTGACGATCCATCTTTTGGTGTCTAGAATATGGTCCCTACGTTTCGTAAATGTTGCACCGAGGTTGTGAGCGAATGGGAGAAGTTAGTTTCAAATAAAGGGTCTTCGTGTGAGGTTGACGTTTGGCCATGGCTAGTAAATATTTCTGCAGATGTGATATCTCGTACTGCTTTTGGTAGTAGTTATACAGAAGGGCAGAAGATATTTCAGCTTCAAGCAGAGCTAGCGGAGCTTATCATCTTATCTGTTCAGAAAACTTACATCCCTGGATGGCAGTAAAAATCGCATTTCTCTCTGGTCTTTCACACGTAAAATACTACCCCAGGCATGCTATGTATTCATCCTTATATTCTATTATTTTTTCTGCATAGGTATCTACCAACGAAGAGTAATAGAAGGATGATAGTAATAGACAAAGAGATCCAAGCTATCCTGAGAAAGATTATTAGTAAACGGGAAAGTGAAAGAGAAGCTGGGGAAGCACCGAGCGATGATTTATTGGGTATACTTCTTGAATCAAATTTGGGACAAGCTCAAGGAGATGGGATGAGCATTGAGGATGTGATGGAAGAGTGCAAGTTGTTTTATATAGCAGGGCAAGAGACAACTTCAGTACTTTTGGTTTGGACTATGGTTCTGTTAAGTCAACACCGAGACTGGCAGGTTCGCGCACGCGAAGAAGTGAAGCAAGTGTTTGGCAATAAAGAACCTGATACAGAGGGAATGAGCCAACTCAAAGTTGTAAGTGAAACGAAATCAAGAACCTTCAAGTTTCCTTTATTGTGTGTTTTGATGATTTTACTAAAATGTTTCTAACAGATGACGATGATATTGTACGAGGTCCTTAGGCTATATCCTCCAGTAATCCAGCTGAACCGAGCCATTCACAAAGAGATTAAGCTTGGAGATTTGACACTACCAAGTGGCGTTCTTATCAGTCTACCTATTCTGTTAATCCAACGTGACACCGAGCTATGGGGAAACGATGCAGCGGAGTTCAAGCCTGAAAGATTCAAAGACGGTATCTCAAAGGCAGCAAAGAGCCAAGTCGCCTTCATT
>OVBI01000221.1:93308-112815 GCA_900406495.1 Sisymbrium altissimum
CATGTTGGAGGCAAAGATGGCAATGGCACTGATTCTACAGAGATTCTCCTTTGAGCTCTCTCCTTCTTATGTTCATGCACCTTGCACAGTCATCACCCTTCACCCACAGTTTGGCGCTCATCTTCTCCTCCATCAAACGAGATATCATTAGATGAATTCACTCAAAATGTCCATCACTTGGGATCCTATTTAGAAACCTACTGTTTGCGGAATGCTAACTTCTAAAGAAAATATTTTACCCCCGACAATAATTATTTTAAATAGTTTTTGTTTGTTTTTTTATAAAAAAAAAATACAGTTCATATACTAAAGTGAAGGGAATCAGTGGACAAGTCCTAACACGTTTCAAATAGTACGTGGAAAAAGTTCGTATTCGCATAGACCATATTAACTTTTAGCAGACTAATGTTTTTCCTTTGACATAGTGACAACAAAATGTCAAAAGCTTTGACAGTCATGTCATGCCTAATTCCCCCCTACGCAAGTTATAGCTAAATCTTCACAAAACTCCAAATTTGCTTCTTGTAGTTTCGTCGCAGATGACTAGCTCCAAATAATGCAAAAGATCAACGGTCACATCAGAATGATTATCCGAGACCCAAAATACAAAAGTATCTAATATGACTTCAGTGGTGATGTCATCACTACATTATACATATCAAATATTTACTATTTATATATTCCGAAAATATCAACTGGTTATCCGTCTCTCTCTCTCTCTTTTCAGGGAACGAAAATGCAAGCATCAGCTGCGTCGGTAGCAGTTTCAGTAGCTATAGCTGTCGTATTGTGGTGGATATGGAAAACTCTAAAGTGGGTTTGGTTTAAACCAAAGATGCTTGAGAATTACCTGAGAAGACAGGGTCTTGCCGGAACTCCTTACACGCCACTCGTCGGAGATGTGAAAAGGGATTATAGCATGTTAATGGAGGCACGGTCCAAACCCATCAAATTAACGGATGATATCATCCCACGTGTCTTGCCTTTCCCCTCGCACGTGCTCAAGACTTACGGTATGTTTCCTTGATTAACTATTTGTTAAGAACTTAGAGATACAGAGAACAAGAAAACTGTTGCAGAGTACCTGATCTATGTGGCTGGAACAGGAAGGAGTTTCTTTACGTGGCGTGGACCTATACCAACCATCACCATCACGGATCCTGAGCAAATCAAGGAAGTGTTTAACAAAATTTATGATTTCCAGAAGCCACATACATTCCCTTTGAGCAGATTGATAGCCACTGGACTCTTTAGTTATGATGGTGATAAATGGGCAAAACACAGAAGAATCATCAACCCAGCTTTCCACCTTGAGAAGATTAAGGTTTTGCCTTCTTTTTTCATAGTCTCGAATCACATTAGCGTGCTTTATGTATGTGACTTCTGACTCTGTTTCTATGTATAGAATATGGTACCTGCGTTCCATCAGAGCTGCAGCGAGGTTGTTGGCGAATGGGACAAGATATTCTTGGACAAAGGATCGTCCTATGAGGTGGACGTTTGGCCTTGGCTTATGAGTATGACTGCAGATGTGATCTCTCGCACTGCTTTTGGCAGCAGCTATAAAGAAGGAAAGAGGATATTTGAGCTCCAATCAGAACTAGCACAGCTCCTCGCACAAGCTTTTCGGAGAATTTTCATCCCTGGATATAGGTAATAAATCCTCAATTTGCCAAGCTTGAACCTTCCTCTTGTAACCACTGCAATCCTTAAGTTGTTCTTTGTTCTTTCGTTTGCGTAGATTCTACCCAACGAAGGGTAATAGAAGGATGAAAACAGCAGCCACAGAAATTCAAGTTATACTAAGAGGGATCATTAACAAAAGGTTAAGGGCGAGAGATGCTGGGGAAGCACCAAGCGACGATTTGCTGGGTACACTTCTTGAATCGAATTTAGGGCAAGCTAAAGGAAATGGAATGAGCATTGAGGATGTGATAGAGGAGTGCAAGTTGTTCTACTTTGCCGGGCAAGAGACAACTTCGGTACTTCTGGTCTGGACAATGATTCTGCTGAGCCAACACCAAGACTGGCAGGCTCGCGCCCGAGAAGAAGTGAAGCGAGTCTTCGGTGATAAAGAACCTGATACAGAAGGCCTTAACCAGCTCAAAGTTGTAAGTGAAACCAAATCAAAAACATTCAGGTGACTTGAGTACTTTTCTTGTGTCATGATGATTTTGCTGAATGTTTCCAACAGATGACAATGATACTGTATGAGGTCCTTAGGCTATATCCTCCAGTAATCAATCTGACCCGAGCCATTCACAAAGAGATGAAGCTAGGTGACCTGACGCTACCAGGTGGCGTTCATATCACTGTACCTATTATGCTACTCCAACGCGATACCGAGCTATGGGGGAACGATGCAGCAGAGTTCAAGCCAGAGAGATTCAAAGACGGTATCTCAAAGGCAGCAAAGAGCCAAGTCGCCTTCATTCCCTTTGGTTGGGGACCGAGGATATGCATAGGCCAGAATTTTGCCATGTTGGAGGCAAAGATGGCAATGGCACTGATTCTACAGAGATTCTCCTTCGAGCTCTCTCCTTCTTATGTTCATGCTCCTTACACAGTCTTCACCCTTCACCCACAGTTTGGTGCTCATCTTATCCTGCACACGCTATAATTTCCATTATTACACGTGATGCTTTTTCAATTTAGAGCACATTCCCAGAATTTAGACACAAGATAATAAAATTATAGAAGTACCAAACTGTGTAATAATTTGGGTGCCTCACGAGAATGAGCAGCTACAAATCCTGCATCAAACATTAAAGGCATAAAGCAAGACATAACAGAGATAGCTTTTTCTATTTAAACAAAAAAAGGATATGGAACTTGTGGCATAACTTTCTAAAGACATGTTTTTTATTACTATTTCCCACGATGATGATAGATATAAAACTACCCACCTAGCATTTGCTCAACACTCAGATTACTATTCATCAATTCAAACATTTCCGTTCTTATTCTATACAAGTATCCTCGCACTGACAGGATCTATGGACAATGCAGTAAGTGCTTAGCAATATGAGAAAGCACTCAAACAGAGAGTAGAGAGTAATCTCTGCTCAATCGATACGCCGAAACAAGGTTTACGCAACAGTGGCACATACAATATTCCTTCATCATACCCAATTCCCTTAAACCAAAAGAAAAGGTTTTCTACTATGAACAGCGATTCAATGGTCAAAAACTCAAAATCGTCGGAAACAAGTACCTTTTAGTTCTGCTGAAAGTAACGAGAAGGACAAAGAAGGAAGAAGAATGGAAACGCGCATCTTAATGGGCTTTATTCTGATTCTCTTTTGGGCCTTGTAGTACTTAAATGATTTTGAGTGATTGATTACAAATACTACACGTTTAGAAAGTTCTTACAAGTCATTCGTTGAGCTTACAAAATAGCATTCTTTGATTTGTTTTCATATGTAATACATTTTATGTAACCAAACCACTTTTGATCGAATAAATTAACATTCAATTCAAGACAAAACAATATGTTGAGGGGAAAAAATAGTCAGTGGGCAAGTCCTAATACGTTTCATATAATTATTAGTGCGTTCACTTTAAGCGGCTAATGTTTTCCAAAGGTGTTAGTGTAGTGACAAAGAAATGTCAAAATGTTGACCGTCATGCCTTTTCCCCCCTACGCAAGTTATAGCCAATCTTCACACAAATCCAAATTTGCTTGTTGCACCTTCCTGGCGTATGACTCTGAGGCTTCAAATGAACACTGGATATTTGGAAAGGATTTTCTGTTCTTTCCCTTTCTTATTTTAGATTTATTGTCATGTTTCTAATCTCATTTCAATAGTTTTTTATTTGGGAATTTTTTTAATCCCAATAGAGATTAAAAAAAACGGGGAAAGAATGGAGATAAAGTAAAATATTTAAATTTCTAATCACCCGTTTAAATATTTAAAATAAAATTTATATAATTTTTGAATTTTTCTTAACTTTCCCGAAATTTATCTAAATATTCAAAATTTAGCAAATTTTTGGAACTGAATTATCCAATTTATTAAGAGTTTTTTCAATTTCAACCCATAACTTTTCGTCTAATCCTAAAATGGCCAAACCTACGCCAAATAATACAAAAGATCAACGGTCACAAAAATCATTCTGAGAGACAAAACATAAACTATGACATCAGTGGTGATGTCATCAAAGTAGATATCTTTATAGAAATTTACAATCTATATAAATCTGAGAATGTCACCAGATTATCCATATCTTACTCTCTTTTCTGGGAACGAAAATGCAAACATCAGCTGCGTCAGTAATAGTTTCAGTAGCTATACCTGTTGTATTGTGGTGGATATGGAGAACTCTAAAGCAGAATTGGTTTAAACCAAAGATGCTTGAAAGTTACCTCAGAAGACAGGGTATCGCCGGAACTCCTTACACGCCATTCGTCGGAGATGTGAAAAGGGATTTTAACATGTTAACGGAGGCAAGGTCTAAACCCATCAAACTAACGGATGATATCATCCCACGTGTCATGCCTTTCCCTTTGCACATGTTCAATAGTTACGGTATGCTTCTTGATTCCTATATCTGTTAAGAACTTAATAGAAAAACCGAGAACAAGAAAACTGTTGCAGAGTACCTAAAGGTTTTGTATCTTTATGTGACTGGAACTGCAGGAAGGACTTTCTTTACATGGCGTGGACCTATACCAACCATCACCATCACGGATCCTGAGAAAATCAAGGAAGTGTTCAACAAAGTTTATGATTTCCAGAAGCCACATACATTCCCTCTGAGCAACCTGATCGTCAGTGGACTCTTTAGTTATGAAGGTGGTAAATGGTCAAAACACCGAAGAATCATCAACCCGGCTTTCCACCTTGAGAAGATCAAGGTTTTGCCTTCATTTTTCATAGTCCCGAATCAGGTTATCGTGCTTTATGTATATATGTTGATTTGGATCTGACCCAAAATGTGACTTCTGTTTCTATGTATAGAATATGGTACCTGCGTTTCACCAGAGCTGCAGCGAGGTTGTTGGCAAATGGGACAAGTTAGTCTCAGACAAAGGCTCATCCTGTGAGGTGGACGTTTGGCCTTCGCTTATGGGTATAACTGAAGATGTGATCTCCCGTACTGCTTTTGGCAGCAGCTACAAAGAAGGACAGAGGATCTTTGAGCTCCAGTCAGAATTAGCACAGCTCATCATACAAGCTTTTCGGAAATCTTTCATCCCTGGATATAGGTAACGACAACCTCAATCTTTCTGGTCTTAGAACCAATGCAATCTATTATGAGACATGAATAATGTTGTTCTTTGTTCGTGAAGATATTTCCCCACAAAGAGCAATAGAAGGATAAAAGCAGCAGCCAGAGAAACCCAAGTTATACTGAGAGGGATCGTTAACAAAAGGCTAAGGGCAAGAGAAGCTGGGGAAGCACCAAACGAAGATTTGCTGGGTATACTTCTTGAATCGAATTTAGGGCAAGGTAAAGGAAATGGAATGAGCATTGAGGATGTGATAGACGAGTGCAAGTTGTTCTACTTTGCCGGGCAAGAGACAACTTCAGTACTTCTAGTATGGACAATGGTTCTGCTAAGCCAACACCAAGACTGGCAGGCTCGTGCACGAGAAGAAGTGAAGCAAGTTTTTGGTGATAGAGAACCTGATACAGAAGGACTGAACCATCTCAAAATTGTAAGTAATACCAAAACCTTCAGGTGACTGTACTCTGGTTGTGTTTTAATGTTTTTTGGCTGAATGATCTGACCCCTCGCAGATGACGATGATATTGAATGAGGTCCTTAGGCTATACCCTCCAGTAACTCAGCTGAGCCGAGCCATTCACAAAGAGATGAAGGTAGGCGACCTGACGCTACCAGGTGGCGTTCACATCAGTCTACCTATTATGCTAATCCAACGCGATACCCAGCTATGGGGAAACGATGCAGCAGAGTTTAAGCCCGAGAGATTCAGAGATGGTATCTCAAAGGCAACAAATAGCCAAGTCTCCTTCTTCCCCTTTGGGTGGGGACCAAGGATCTGCATTGGCCAGAATTTCGCTCTGTTGGAGGCAAAGATGGCAATGGCATTGATTCTACAGAGATTCTCCTTCGAGCTCTCTCCTTCTTATGTTCATGCTCCTTACACAGTCTTCACCCTTCACCCACAGTTTGGTGCTCATCTTATCCTACACAAGCTATAATTCCCATAACCACAAGAGAATAAAACACTTGCAAGTATATTTAAATTTACTTTCTTTTTTCAAGCATATCATAATTAAACCAGAGCAGTAGAAGTAGAACTCAAACTCAAAGGTTCTAGTTCTACTCACCAGAGGTCTTTCCTGGCTGGCGGCTAAATATTGTTCAATTCCATTTTGTTCTACTGTCAATAACAAAGCCTCTTAATGGGCTTATCCATTTAAAAAGCCTCTTATTCTGATTCATTTTTTGGGCCCTTTATGTGTTGAAAAGTCAATACGGACTTTATAAATAAAGTTATCAAAAACCGAGGGCTTTTGCTCGTGCGGCGCAAGAAATTTTTTTACCAAAAATCTAGTCAGCAGCCCCACCCCAACCGCCTCGTAAGTTTCTCTAACACTTCTTCAACATTCATGTTTTATATTGCCTTTTCTCTGATCTTCCTTTCTCGATACGTATTCATAGGGTATCTGAAAAAAATCAATTTCCTTATTTTATTAGGATTCTAATTAGGATAGTTCGGTATATATTGTCAATATTTAACCAAGCTCTCTCTTGTGGTCTATATATATATATATATATATGGTCTATATATATATATATATATGCTACAAGGTATTTACAATTCTTAGGGTTTGGATCTATCGGTTATTATTTTACAGCTTTGGGGGAATTTCGTAAGAATGTCTCAGCTAAATATTGCTATGAAGAAGAATTCCATGAGGACGAATAAGAAATTGGTTATTAATATTGGTGCTATAAAGAAAGAAGGTTTTGCTTCAAGATTTGAAGCTGCTCAGGATCTTGATTCTTCAACGGAGGATAAGAAAAAGAGGTTTCAAACATCAGAGACGCGAAGAGATGTGTTGGATCAAGGGGTTTGTTCCAAAGCTGATGAAGGGATTAATCATGGTAGCCTTAATGAAGATGACGCATTGATTGATGATCACCATTCTTATAAGGTTAGAGTCGGAATGATGCGTGAGGCTGATGTCGGTACAGGACTATCTGGCGCTTTAAACCTTCTCAGAGGGCAAGGCACTTTCAAGGAGAAAAGAAGCAAGCTTGTACATGTTAGGGACAATCATGAAGATGACAGATTCAAAGATGCGTTTAAGGAAATTCGGATTGAGAGGGTGGATGAGTGTGGGAGGATATTGAATATGAAAGAAGCGTTTCGGAAACTGTCTCACGGATTCCATGGGAAGAAACCTGGGAAGAGGAAGCAAGAGAAACGGATGAGGAAACAGGAAGATAACTCAAAACAGATGGAAGCTTCAGATAGAGCTGTGGAAAGAATCAGACAAGTCCAAGCCAAACTGAAGAGTCCTTACATTGTTCTCTAATTTTAAACGTCTCTTTCGTTTGCCTTTTACTATAGCTTTTACATAAAGTCTCCTAGATTTGTTATTTTGCATGATGCTATGAAGATTTACATTGCATGTGTTTTTTACATCAAAATTAAGTACATTGCTTCCAAGTTTTTTTGTTCACTGACGTTTTTCGCATTTCTCTTTGCTTTTTTTTCTTTCCGGCTGTATCCAGGGAAATAAAACCAATGCATCCTACGTCAAATCGAGCCCATATAGAGACGAAGACTCAGCTGTGTAGTGAGAACCTTAGGGATAAACTCAGCGAATTGCCTGAGAGCATTCTTGGCATAATTTTGAGTCATCTTACAACTGTGGAAGCTGTTAGGACTTCTGTATTATCAAAGGCATGGAAGACCGTTTGGACCAACGTCACAGAGTTACAGTTTGATGATTTAGTACCATGTACGGAGCAGAGGGATAATGGATTTTTTGAATTCGTGGACCGTGTGATTCGCGACATTGTAAGTCGGAAAATTAACACTTTCTATCTACACTCTGTTAATTCTTACGACGAGTCTCCTCTCATCTCGTGGTTATCAAAAGTTCTAGAGTGCAATCTTCAGAAACTTGTTATCTCTTGGTCCGAACTCGAAACCGTCAATTTTTCTTCACTCATTGCTAGTTTTGGCTCTCTCGTGGAATTGAGACTTCGCACAAAGAGCATTCTCGACATTTCGGCTCCAGCTCTTTTCCCGAACCTAAAGTTCTTTAGTCTCCAGGACGCTAGAATCTTCAACATGTCAGTATCCGTCTCCCCTCATATCATTCTCAACTTTCCTGTCTTGGAAACTTTCGAAACCTCTCGTTGCCGTTGGTTTAGAACCGACACCGTAGTTATAGATTCTCCATTGCTCAGGGTCTTTGCGATGATCCAGTGTAGCTGCGAACACGTACCGAATAACTCTGAAAAAGGTACCATCAGAATATTAGCTTCAAAGCTTGAGAATATCACATTCTCCGGGAATGGTACTCAAAATATTCTTCTGTCTTTTCCACCGTCTTTACCTGATGCTCATCTTACCCTAAGCGGACCGATGCTTCCCAATAGTCCAATGTGGCCCAGGTGGTTTCTATATAGCTTCACATGCGTGAAGAGTTTGGGTCTTGAGGTCAGTTACACATTACATATTACATCTTCCCCTGAATTCGTTTTCAAAGCTTTTTTCTCGGTTCGCTCACATCTCTTTCATCCCGGTGCCGTCCTTAGATTAGAAGGGATTTTCAACTGATGAGTGTACCCAAATTCAGACTGTTGGTTGACCTGCATTTGACATACGACATGACAAATCTTTATGTATTCAGGCACTTCCTCAACTCCGCACCGATACTCCAGATGCTCAGCATCCGCGTAAGTCATAACTATATATATCGAATGTGGTGACACACCCCATATCGTTTTCTCTTCTTCTGACTTTGCCTTTTATGGTGAAAACCCACCAGGACCTGAAGTCTCCTCGTTTAAACCCTACTCGAAAGGGCATGGAGGAATTGCGTTCGCAAACAGCACCGAAATGCGTTAGAATAGTGCTCAAAGTCCTGCAAATCAGGGGTTTCAAAATGCGAGAGCCGCAGCTATCTGTACTGAGGCATGTGATTGCAAACGCGGAGATTCTTGAATCAGTAATCCTTTCCACAGCCCAACCAATCACAGAGGAAGATAAAGAACTTGTCTTGACTTATCCCAAAGCCTCGCCTCATGCTTCTGTCGTTTTCAGAATGATCAAATGTTGACCTTTTGCAACCCCGAGTTTCCTTGTTGGTGACGGCAAACTTTTATCATCTTAAGTGTGTTTCGATTCTCCTAATGGAACTTCGATTTTAAAAACTCTCTGTGGATTCTCTTTCTTTTTTTTTTAATTAAAGAATATGCCCTTTCGACAAGTTAAAGACAACATGAGTGTTGATGTATGTGCCCTTAACCACAGGCAACCTCTTGTGCCACTCTCACTGGACCACTATATTATGCATTATATTTGAATTTATTGATATGATTCAGCATCCTCTATTGTCTTTTTTGCTCAATATATTTTTATTATATAATATACTTGCATTATTATTTGTACAATAATACAGATATTCGACTAAATCTCAGAAAAATTGTTTATATTAAATTAATGGTCCTCTGTTTTCTGGTCTAAAAGGTTCAAAAAGTTGTTCTGGTGTTATGCGTTAAAAAGATAATTTCTTTTATTTTATGTAATAGGTAACACAAACTTATTAGCATAATAATGTTGACAAGGATACGCTTTAAATGTGGAACTATAAATTAGGTTCGTTGATTCTTTTTGAAGGCTACCCAACAAAACAAGGAAAAAAAATATGCTTGCGGAGATATTTCTGCTCTTGTAATAAAGCCAAATAAAACAAACAAAAGCTAGTATGTTTTTTCGTGTGGTGAAATGTGTCCTCTGTGCTGTTTAATTTAAACGGCAATATATGGATGAAAACAGATAAAAACTGTCCTCGACTCGATTCTAGTGATGTTCTACTTGCTGAGTTCATTTTTTTCTTCCATCTGTTACTATTACTTTAGATAATTGATGAATTTTGTAATTAACGTTTTCCAAATAATGGAGTAGCCAAAAAAAAACAGAAAACTGAAAATAAATTGCGGTTTACCCTAAAAAAAATGAATATGCCAAACGATACAATCTAGCTTTATCTGAATCCGTACTAAAAGAACTTCAAGAATATTAAATCTGTGTCAGGCCGCCAAAAGTTTGGATTGACTTCTATGTCATGTTGAAAACTAAACCTGAAAATCACAAATTTAAATATCAAATTTAAGAAATTATCAGATGTATAGAACATTTTTTGGTTACGGAGGCTATATCAGTCTTCTTTCTTTGTGCAGCGATCAATAGATCCCGACTTTACACGTTTCCAATATAATTTATTGATAGATTAAAACAAAAACAAAAACACAAAAGAAGACCACTGGACTTGGTAGATTTTATTATTAAAGAAAAGGTCACCACAACGAAGAAAGTGTGATGGAAAATGAAAGATCAACTTTAGTTTAAATGTTAAAATATTGTCACTAATTTGACACCTTGCCCTACATTGTTATATTAAATTATACTATTTTTGTGGCTTACGATTTGAGATTCTTTTTCATCCGTGATATGTAAATCTGTCTTCTTCATGCTTTTAGCTAATGGACCGACTTTGCATCTCACCCATATGTTTAAATACCCCAAATTGTATAATTTTAAGAAAAAAAATATGTATAAACAGATAACTTAAGTCTTTTCCTTTCTTTCATCAACAAGAAACGAATTACTCAAAAAGAAAGTTAGAAACGAACGTCAATTTGCATAATTGACCTTAGATATCAATAAGGTCTGTAACTTTTACAAGTATTTATAATGTTTTTGTTATTCATTTTTTTCTTCAGAGAGACCAATGAGACTTGCAATGTTATTATATTTGATCTTAACGTTCTAGCGGCAACAACAGCAACGTCGCTTGCGATAGTCATTATCCTACTTTACTTTATTTTTGACACTTGAGTCTTCTCATTTTATTAATATGTAATTTAAATTGCTAGTGTTATTATATTTAGTGGAAAACCCAAAACGTTTTTTATATTTATGCTATATAAGTTTCGCCATGTGTATACACGTGAAACGTAAACGATGGTTAGGTAAGTTTTACGGCTATAAACTTGTCGGGTTTATTACGTATTTTTTAATCAAATTTCATTGACTCAACACATGAATGACAGAGATCAAGCGAACAACTTAAACTGTTTGAGAGATGTACCCTTTTTTGGTAAAATTAGCTGGAAAAATATTACCAAAGAAATCACTAAACTATGAAATACCATATAGGGGCTAAATCAACCACATGAGAAAAAAAAGAGTGGCTAAATATTGATTAATGAATAGTTTGAGGGTTACAACAGAGAAATATTTAAATAGTAGTAAAAACGGTGGTCCATCGGTAGTTGCCTCACAACGGGTGGATCTGAAAAGGAGCACCGACAGTGGACCTAACGAAAGAAACAAGGCTCGGAGTTGCAAAAGAATCACAAGAATGCCATTTGGCCATTCCTCGTGACCTGTCTCTCGTACGCAATAAGTACCACGAAAATTGCTAAAATTAGGAATAATGTAAATTAGAGGAAACTACAAAATTAGAATACACGGAAACAAAAGAAGTCACATGGCTATTATATAAACAAACAAACATTTGCGATCTACAGATTTTCTATCTTCCTCCGTTCGCTGGATCTTGAGGATCTATAGTTTCTCATCTCTCTCTTTTTCTCCAAAAGAAGTCTGTCTCGGTGGAGTTCAAATTGGAGTTTGGTTTAACGAATCTAGGGTTTCTCGAATTTTTTTTCCGATCTGGGAATTTTAAATCTGGTTTCTTTGTTCTTTGTGATTCGAAGAATTGCCATTTTCTTCAGAGATCATTCATTTATATTGAAGGGTTTTTGTTTAAGTTGCTGAAAGTTTTGGAATTTGAAAGTGAGGAAGACGATAGAGTTGTTGAGCGGTATATTGTTGTTCTCCTCTGGTTTGGTCGAACTTGGTCACCTTATTGGTTGCTCAGAAGTCAGAACAACACTTTTCTCTTGTGTTTGTCGAATCATCTGAACAAAAAGACTCGAGCTTTACATTCTTTAAAGAGGATGCAACTAGGTCAGGGCAAGAAGGTTGGTCTCTCTCTCTCCATTTCTTTTGTTGAATTTGAATACTTTTGTGAATGTGATGTTTTGATTAATTTGTTTTCTTTTGGTGATGCAAACAGAACATGAAAGAGATGGAGTTTTTCACTGAGTATGGTGATGCAAACCGTTATCAGATTCTTGAAGTCATTGGGAAAGGAAGCTACGGGGTTGTTTGTGCTGCTATTGATACACATACGGGAGAGAAAGTTGCCATTAAGAAGATTAATGATGTGTTTGAACATATCTCTGATGCTCTCCGTATCCTCCGTGAGGTCAAGCTTCTTCGGCTCTTAAGGCATCCTGATATAGTTGAAATCAAAAGCATCATGCTTCCTCCTTCCAAAAGGGAGTTTAAAGACATTTATGTGGTGTTTGAGCTTATGGAATCTGACTTACATCAAGTCATCAAAGCTAACGATGACTTGACAAGGGAGCACCACCAGTTTTTCCTTTATCAGATGCTCCGTGCCTTGAAGTATATGCATACAGGTGGATTTTCTTTTTCTTTTTTTGTTTTTCCCTTCTTTTTAAATTTTGCTATAATTAGTAAACTCATTATTAGCTGGATTCTGTTTGTGTGCAGCTAATGTTTACCATCGTGATCTTAAACCGAAGAACATACTGGCGAACGCAAACTGCAAGTTGAAAGTCTGCGACTTTGGACTAGCAAGAGTGTCGTTCAACGATACGCCTACGACAGTCTTTTGGACGGTCTGCACCCTTTTCCCACCTTTCTGTTGATTATTTATTCAGTTTTGGTAATGTCTCCAGTGTGTTTGAATTTCCTTCTCTGTCTTTCTTGTTTCAGGATTATGTTGCCACTAGATGGTACAGGGCACCTGAGCTCTGCGGATCATTCTGTTCTAAGGTACTTGTTATTCTTTGAAGAATCTATGTGGAACAGTGTTAGAGATATGACTGGTAACTCTATAAGTTAAAGAGCTGTGTCCAATGGGATCGAGTGAGCCAGAAGTTAAAAACCTCAATAAACACTTGTCTCAGGCTACGCCCATTTGATTGATTGTTTTCCGTTTGCTCAATAGTCTGACTTGCAATTTCTATCCTTTTCAGTATACTCCAGCTATTGACATTTGGAGCATTGGCTGCATCTTTGCGGAAGTGTTATTAGGGAAGCCTTTGTTTCCTGGAAAAAGTGTTGTCCATCAGCTAGAGTTGATTACCGATCTTCTTGGCACACCAAAATCAGAGACTATTGCCGGAGTATGTCTTTTTGCTTCCACGTTACCAAGTTTCCTTTTTGGTTGTTGGGAGGATGCATGCATAAACTAATAACATATCTCTAATGCAGGTTCGAAATGAAAAAGCTAGAAAATACTTGGGAGAAATGAGGAAGAAAAATCTTGTCCCCTTTTCGCAAAAGTTTCCTAAAGCGGATCCTTTAGCGTTGCGCCTTTTGCAAAGACTATTGGCTTTTGATCCAAAGGATAGGCCGACTGCTGCAGAGGTGCTTATTTCTTTCTCTTGTCACTATATTCATTATGCCCCACCTCTTAGAACAACTGGCTTGCTTCTAGTGCAAAAGGCTCTTATTCATATCTCAGCTCCTTGTACGGTGATGTTAACATTGTGATGTTATCTGACAGGCGCTGGCTGATCCATACTTTAAGGGCCTCGCTAAGGTTGAAAGAGAACCTTCTTGTCAGCCAATCTCGAAGATGGAATTTGAGTTTGAAAGACGAAGGTTGACGAAGGATGACATTAGAGAGCTAATATACAGGGAGATACTAGAATACCATCCTCAGCTGCTCAAGGATTATATGAACGGATCTGAAGGCTCAAGTTTCTTATATCCTAGGTTCTTATTTCCTCTCTTAACCATTGTCTATCTCTTCCTTCTGTAGCAAAATGATTGTGAGACCTTAAACTCTCTTTCTTTATTCATCTTCGCTGACCGATTGATTTTGATATTGCAGTGCCATTGGTCATCTGAGGAAACAGTTTGCATACCTAGAAGAAAATAGCGGCAAAAGTGGGCCAGTCATACCTCCAGAGAGAAAGCATGCTTCACTTCCACGGTATGTTTTCTTTTCTGTCCATATCAACCGTGCAGAATGTACATCTCTTATGACCCAGTATGGCACTTGTGATTAATCTCTCCATCTTCATCTCTGTAGCTCTACAGTTCATTCTGGTATAATGACCTCCAACGCTCAACCTGGCCTGAATGCACCAGAGAGTCGACGTGTCTCTTTCGAACCTTCAAGAAATGGAGTAGTTCCATCGACTTCAGCAAATTCAACCAAACCTTTAGGACCTCCTCCAAGAGTACCATCAGGTAAAAATCCTAATCTACGAAAATATTTGACTTTTTTTTCTATGCGGCTGAAAAGTTGTAGCTATCTCCAATCGGTTGATGCCACAGATAGAGACACGGTATGCTTCTCAGACTTAATCGTTTTTCCTTGTGTTTTAACAGGTAGACCAGGCCGTGCGGTGGAATCATCTGTAACTTATGAAAATGATAGGAATCACAAAGAGTCGTCTTATGATGCAAGGACATCATATTACAGAAGCACAGCACTCCCTCCACAGACCGTATCTCCTAACTGTTTCTTCAATCCTAACACCATGAACCAAGAGAAGCGCGGTGGTACAGAAGCTGCTTCTCAGCCAAAACCGCAGTTTGTCCCCACCCAATGCAACTCCGCAAAGCCAGCTGAGCTGAACCCAAACCCTTATGTCCAATCACAGCACAAGGTGGGTATTGATGCTAAGCTGTTGCAGGCACAATCCCAGTATGGTCCTGCTGGAGCCGCCGCAGTTGCAGTAGCAGCACACCGGAGCGTAGGCACGGTTGGGTATGGCATGTCTTAGAATTAGAAGTTTGTTGTTGTCAGGTGATTGATTGCCAGAAACTCCCCTCGTTAGTCATTATGTATGTAAGTATTATTCGATCAGGCCTGATTTGAACACATTTGAGATTGTAATAAAAAAAAAAAGTTCAGTTTTAACCCCACCAAACGTCTCTCGGCGAAAGCCAAATGTGCTCTTGGAAACTGCTCTCCTAATCCTGAATCAACTTAGGTGATTTCTGTGGCTATCTCGTTGAAATCGGAGATCACATTGTTATTTCTTTTGTGACAAAGAACAAAGGATTACAAAAGTAAAAATTAATGTTAATCGGAAATTTGTCTCTTGGCTAATAATACAGAGCAATGGCCAAACAATTTAACATGACCCTCAATTGTTGTTGGTTCCTAGATTTTCTAGTTCCTGAAACGATTGTAATTCGCAGAACATAATTAGTAAATTATACTCGAGAGTTAAACCCAAAAAAAAGAAAAGAATTGTACCCAATGGTTACTCAAAAAGAAGGATCATATGTCTACCCAAAATTAGTCGTAGTCGTCGAGCAGCATATACTCATGACCACACATCTGAGAAGTCAACAGACTTAACCAATCGTGGATAGATTTAAATTCTGGATGAGTCTTATCGCTGTTAAAGAACAAGTGAAGTGCATGCTTGACCTCAATCAAGCTGCTACCTGGTGTCTTCTTCACCTTCCGTTGTTTCATCATGTCTCTAACGTTAAAAACTTGATCGTAATTTCCAGCTTCCACATACATATTAGACATCAATACATAACCGCCGCAATGGTCTGGCTCGAGCTCATATAAACGCTTTACGGCCAGCCGTGCGAGATCTGTGTCTCGGTGGAGGCGACAAGATGACAATATTGACCTCCAGACTACAGGATTATCCCCCACGGGCATTGTTACTGCTAACTCATATGCTTCCTCTAGCTTGCCTGCACGGCCAAGCATGTCTATCACACAAGTGTAGTGATCACTTGTTGGGACAATATTATATACTGTCTTCATCTGTGCCAGAAAACTTCGCCCTTGGCTCACAAAGCCCGAGTGGTTACATGCTTGTAGCAACCCAACGAATGTGATTTCATCGGGTTTGACACCGGCTTCGCACATACGTGAGAACATATCCAAAGCTAACTTACCGCAGCTCTGCACAGCGTAACCATTAATCATGATGTTCCAAGAAGCTGAATCTTTATTCCTCATGGAGTCGAAAACCGTCCGTGCATCCCTCAAGTCCCCACATTTCGTGTACATGTCCATCAAAGAGTTGTTAATGAATTCGTCATTGGAATTTCGGTTTAAAAGCCCATTGACGATCATGTAGCCATGAATCTCTCTGCCCTGATTCAATGCAGCTAAACGACCGCAAGTAGGGAGAACAGTTGTCAATGTAACAAGATCAGGTCGGATTCCGGAACAAAGCATCCTCTTGAACAGAGCTAAAGTTCCATCATGATCACCACAGTAGTCATGAACACATAACACCGAGTTCCACGTAAATATGTCTCTCTCATGATCCATCGCTTCAAATATCTTGATTGCTTCCTCTAGCCATTCACTCTTTCCATACATATCAATCAACGCATTGGACACAACAGTTCCAGAATCAAATCCTGTTTTCACCGCGAGGCCATGAATCGATCTACCATTGTCAAGATCCCCTAACACATTAAATGCTGATAAGACGCCAGTGATGGTATGCCTACTCAGGGCAACTCCTTCTTCACGCATTTCACTAAATACTCTCAACGCTTCCTCAAATCTAAAAATCTGCGAATACCCAATAACTAAAGCATTCCAAAGCACACTGTCATCTCTGTCAGGCAATTCATCAAACACCTTCTGAGCATCCTCCACTAACCTAAACTTCAAGTAAGAAGCCACAAGGGCACTCCCTACATAACAATCGGAATCAAACCCAAGTTTAAACGCCAACCCATGAACCTTCTTAACATCAGAAACCTCCATAGCATCGCTTCCTTTAAGCAAACTAGGAAATGTATACTTATCAGGAAAAATCCCATTAGCTCTCATCTCTCTGTACATCTCCATCGCATCGAGAGGAGACCCATTCACCACAAACCCAGAAATAATGGCGTTATAAGCAAACACATCGCGCTCGGATCCACCAGAGACCGAGATCGCGCGCCGCATAAGACCACACTTAGCGTACATGTTAACAAGGCTCGTGACGGCGCGAGGCGCATCATCGAGGAAACCTTTCCTAACCATGAAACCGTGTATCTGTTCTCCGGAAACGGCGTTGTTGCGCTGCGCACAACGTTGCAACGAGGCGATACATGTAGCAACATTGTGGTACTCGTATCTCTTGGGCTGTTCTTCGATTTGCCCAGAGAGTGTAGAATAGAATGAAGCTAAAGCAGAGGGCTTCTTTATAGCGGCGAAGAAATCTTGGTTTCTTGGGAGTAATCTCAGAGTTCCGACAGGAATTTTTTGAATCTTGATCCGAAGAAAGACGACAGTCATGTTTTTTTTTTGGCTCTACGATTCTATTTGAATTCGGGCTTTAAAGCATTAAATCTTCTTGGACAGTGTGAAAAGAGAATATGAATAATATGGTCGACAACGTTAGTGGGCTTACTACAAAGAATATTAAGTGAGGCCTTATGATTAATAGGCCCATTTAAGCTATTACGACTTACGAGTAAAGTTAAAACAGTTCCCACATCGCTCCGGTGAAGAGGAGAAGCTGCGTTTATATAGCGATGGAGTCACGAAGATGATTGTCCCTTCGGGGACATCCGATAAAATTGGAACGATACAGAGAAGATTAGCATGGCCCCTGCGCAAGGATGACACGCACAAATCGAGAAATGGTCCAAATTTTTTTTTCCCCAAAAAGCTTCCAAATCGGTTTTATCTTTCTGTGTTCGATTGCTTCATTTTCTGAAACAGAACTGAAGAAACACCATTTGTAATGCGTCAGAGGTTTTGCACTAGTTCATTGGTTCAGTTTTGACGGAATATTAACTGAAACAATCCGATAATGGGCGTTGTTGTTAGTTCTGATGGTTGGAAAGATGCCTGTAAACGTATCACTTCGCTTTGCTTAAAAACAGTGGAAACAGAGGTTTTGAATGAATACAAAAATGCGTTTTGGGAACCTCTTCTGCTTGTTTGTCACTAAGTCTTTGAGATTTGTATTTAATCAACTTCTAAGGCTAAAATAATCGATTATACGACCACAGGATACAAGTTGCATTCCACAAAGTTCTTAATTAACGACCATCCAGTTTAAATCGAAGAAAGTTTCCAATTTTGTAGGAAAAAAAAAGAAAAAAAATCATCAAACAAGAGAGCTTTAGATGTTTTTGTAGAGAAGGTCACACATCACATGCCCATGCCGCCCATATCAGGGACATGGTTTTTAGTTTTCTCGTCTTTCTCCATAAGCACCGAGGCCTCTATTGTTGTCAAAAGCAAAACACATGAATAATTAGTTAGTTTTACTTCTAAAGAAGCAACAACGGTTGAGTTTTGGGGACACTCTGTTACCTACCAGCATCGGTTTAAGGCTAACCTTGACCTGGTCTATGATTACAGCTTTTACCATATCAGCATACGAACCTATTGCACCCAGAAAACAAAAACGACAGAAAATTTCAGTGGTTGATGATGTTTGCGTTTCGAGATGTTTTTAAAGAAACTATTAATGTTTATTGATCATTATTATTTCCACAGTTTGATCACAACGATTTTGTTTAGCGCAGAGAAGTGCAGAACATAGATCAACATCCTGATCTTCCAAAAATAAATATAAATTACATAATTATGATCATTATGACATAAACCAGCAAAGATACAACGAGGTTCGAATTAAATTGACCAAGTTTTTGAAAAACATAACATTCGGATGTTTTCATCACATAATTGTGAAAGAGAATTCAGTAATAGGAATCTTTCAAAGAATCAAACCTCTTAAAAGAATCTTTATATATAAAAGACAATCAACTTTCTCTAGCGTGGTGACACGTCAGCACAGGAGAGAGTGACACCTGTCCTTTAGAAATATTTTGAAAACGACGTCGCTTCTTCATTCTGCTTAAATCGTGATATCGATATCTTTTCGTAAACCTTTTCGACTTCGGTAACCGAAACAATTTCCCTCAGGATCTTTTCTCTCTTTCCACAAGATCGCCTGTCTCTGGATATGCCGTTCCTTCTCCTCTTTCTTCCTCTTCGCCGCTCATACGTGCCTTATCGCTGAAGAACTCGACACCCTCACATCATCTCTTCTTCAACCTCTGGATACCCTGATACCTTCATTGTCTGCCTCATACCATCCCTCAGCTTCTTGATGCCGAGAGTTTCTTTCTCAAGAACCCTACACCTTCTTCGCTGAAGACATATGCAAGGTTTCTGCAACGAACGAAGATAAATTTCCCGAAACTCTCTTTCCTCCGTTCTTTCTCCAACGGTATGGGTC